>JAQGBJ010001444.1:0-23121 GCA_034698345.1 Sphaeridia pumilis | reverse complement strand
ATGAGCAGCAAGCAAATTGGCATGGACCTGACAGCAGCGTAAAATGATGGTAATCAACGAGTCGCGCAAGGGAGAAAAAATCAGATTACTGTAGCTAAAAGAGACGTTGCTTTGATTTTTAATATTTCAAAATAAATGCTCTCGAATTGCACATTGAAGCGTACTCTCGTAAGCCGCTACAAAGGTAGAATTTCAAAGTACCGACGTGTTTAAAAGTTATTAAAATACGTAAGTCCTATAACAAGAACGAACACAGTTTTGGGATTGGAATCCATATAAATCACCCTAAATTGGTATAAGCCTCTTCTACTCACTCCATAGGAATTTTCCCCATTACCCTAATAACTTGAAGAATTGAATCGTATTCGATTTTGTCAAGCGACTTGAAAACTTCAACTTCTTTACCAATCATATTATCCCTACGTTTTTCAAACTGTAACTCGGGCAAGATGGCATGTTCACTAACTGGCTGATTCTTCAGCACTAACTCGGGCACTAAGAAATATTGTTCCCCATTATGATTTAGTCTAACATTCCACTCAACTAACTCCATTAACAAATTGTACATAAACCCGACACTTCTTTACCAGACTTTTTCACTCCCTGTTTAGTAAGCTTAGACTCACGCAGTCGTGGTTTTATACTAATCGGTTCTAATTCTACTTCAGCTTCATCATGGGCACTTTGCTTATCTGAATCTTCTTCCTTTGCACCACTTTCGTTTGACGCGCTACTGACTAGATCCGCAGCGGTGATCTTAGTTTGCGGAGATTTTGAAGGGTCATGCCTAGGGGATCCTTTTGGTGACTGCGACTCCGTGTTCAAGTCCGAAATGTTGATACGAATCCTTGCTCCTAGGAGAGGCTTCGTGGGAGCTGGGGCTGGTGTATCCACTAAAAGAACAATGATATTTCAGAATTAGTTGAGTTTCATTAGATACATTCGTTATTAGTACTATCGTAAAGCACTTACGTCCGAGCTGGATGTTGCCGTCAAGTGCAATCACAGATTTGGACAATTGGTAACTGGTGTCGGATGTACTATCGTCCTCAGCAGTCAGATCGATATCTTCGAGTACAGGCGCAGGCTTTAAAGCTGGCATCAGGGAAGATACGTCCTCAAGTTCCTCCTCTTTGACTTCATCAGGGTCAACAGGTTCCTGCTTTATGACAATGGCTGGAACGTCGAACTGCATGCTCCGGTAAACAATTCTTTTCTCCTCCTCGTCTTCAATTTCAGGCCGTATTGAACGATCCGTGAGTGCTATCTCGAATATGCTGCTGCCTGGTGCAGCTGTACTGAATAAATCGTTAGAATCGTCTTCACCGATTGTGATAGGCGAAGAAGCTGTTTGTGGCCTAAGAACTTCATTACTTCCGCTTGTCTGCACGCTAGCGCCAGTATGCAAGGAGGTTATGCTGCTGCTGCTCATACATTCTATAGATTCGCTTTGCTCATCAGTCTGTTTATCTATCGCGCTTGGTGAACCTTCTGAGAGAACATTACTTGTGTCCATGCTGTTCTGATAACCAGAATCTTTTTCAATACCATCGCTAACTTCTACAGCTTTGACATTTGCATGCTCTTCATCATCCAAATCCAAATCGATATCCATGATGACAGGTTCTGGTTTACCCTCCTTGATGATCAGCACTTCATCTTCGTCTTCTTCAACTGCTGCGCGCTTCTCCTGCGCCTCGTGTTCTTGGGTGTCAGCATCTTCATTGGATGCTTCAATTTCCATGGGTTCTTGCAACTCTTGAGGTATTTCCGGAATAATATTGTTGAAAAGACTGGATTTACCTTCCAGAGCGGCCAACACGTCCTGTAATCACCAAGAATTTTGGAACAACCACTTTTAAGAATCAACCATTAAGCAATAACAATGAAGTTTACCTGGTAACAGGTTGGATGGTATACCTTCACATCTCCAGGATTTTCTGATTCAGCTAAAATGGCATCTCGTAGTCTCCATTCCTCAGCTTCCTCATCGTAGAATGTATCAAAAGTTTCAGTACACTGTGGACATGAAGTTTCCTCATTTCCTGCTAAGAGCACAGTGGCCTCAGAAGCAGCGAGAGCACCAGGACTACGCTGACCGTCAGTCTCTTGTTCTTGCAGTTCAAACACGCTTCGTTCTGTTAACCAGAAGTAATTTTTTTTAAATTGAAGATGATTGTATGACATACAAAATATCAGTGACTACAAACCTCTACTCTCTAGATCTTCGATTTCCTCGAACTGTATCCAGTCGGACAGATCATAATACCATTTTCTGCTGATGGCCTTCTTCGTGCTCGACTTGCCTTTCCGATTCTGTCGGAAATGCCAATCGAGATGTTGTGTATATCTGCAAAAAGACAAAATTATTGAAAATTAACGGGAATCAGCAAAGAAAACAATCTTCAATTCACATTCGATAATTACCTGACGTTTTGATCAGCGGGATATCTCAACCCACAAGATCCGCATTGTACTCCAATAGAGAGACTTTTAACAAGTGCTGGTCTTCTTTCTTTGATGGAATTCCACTTGACATCTACTACTTCCACTGGTGGTTTCGATGGCTCTTCTCGTTTCTCGGAAGCACGGAATTCTTTATTATTATTTTGCTTGTCCTCTGATTTGGCAGCCGGAAGAAGACCAGCTTTCAGCAACTGGCTCAAAAGATCTTGAACATCCACGCTGTCCGTGTGACTATCACTCACTGGCTCTGTAGCCGGCTTTTCTAGAACGTACGAACTTTCTCGTGCCTCGAGCGATCTATTTATTGAGTCTGTAGCTGGCATAGCATCCGCAATCATGTCCAGCAGGTTGGTCGGATGTGACCCATTGAAGGGCATTGGCGGAGGCTGCTGATGGGGATTGAATGGTGGTGGTCTCATAACGCCTCGGCCACCTCTTCCTCTTCCACGATATACCCCACTCAGGCCCGAATTTCGTTCACCTGTTACGCAAAACAATAAAAATTAATCATTTGGACTTGCATTTTGGAAACTAGTATCACAGGTGATAAATAACTTCACCTTTAGCACTGCAAAAGAACTTCATGCTTTGTGTGAGTTTCGGGTTCACGCTTCCAAACCTCAGCCAGAAGTCTTGTCCTGAATTTGTAGCAATGACACATTTCGGAGGTCCGCCGAATGATACAGGAAAAGGCTCTCCATTGAGCTTTATTTTGTGGAAGTTATCCGTGAACTGCATGATCACTGGGAAGCCATTGAATTCTGCAAACAGAGAGTTATAATTCTCAACGTCAATAATTTTCAGGAGCTCCACTATTTCTATCACGCACCCAATAGCTGCATTTTATCGTCCAGGTATATAGTCTTGGTATCTCCATTTACATATAAGTTCACACGACCAGCTAGCAAGTCATTTCTGATTTCTTTTCCAACTTCTACATGAGGTGGTGGACCTTCTAATCGAAAAGTATGAGTTGAAACGCCCGTCCAAACCTGCAAAAGTGTGATTATTTCTAATATCTAGATTTTTAGGCCAAACTCATGCGAAATTAGAACCTTACCGAAATAGCTGCTCCACCAAATCGCGCCTCGTGATGCTTATGGTCAATATAAAGCTCTCTTGTTGGTGCCCCAATCCGTAACCAATGCTTTCGACCGCCAATCATGACCTCCTTACTCTCACCGATAGGCAACTGTACGCTCCTTTCTTCGTCTATGACAACAGTCGCGTAATCCCCTCTAAAGGCTATTGATCTAGGTTCTTCACCAAATTTCCCTTTAATAACCACAGCGCAGGAATTCATATGATTCCCATAGAATCTAACTTCACATGGAACCTGCAAAAATAGCTTTTAGCATTTCTGTACACGTACAAGGTTAATCGTAATCGTAACCTCTTATTCAGCTTACATCATCAATCGGTATCATTCCGCATTTGTCCCACTTTGCAGCTTTAACCTGATTCACATCTGGTTGTGGAATCCAAAATGGGGGAGGTGCGTCTCCAAAAGCAGGTGGCGCTAGTGGTTGCGGTTGAGCCGGCCTTGCAGCCAGTTCGAAAGGATTGGGACCAACCGGAGCCGGCATGGCAACACTCCCCCAACTTCCGGGACCCATCGGCCTAGGTGCTAATTCATTGCCGAACGCTTGTGGGACGTTAGTGAGCCCTGGGGATTTGAAAATGGTCTCACATAAACATTTGCAGCAAAAAACCTCATAAGAGACAAAGCTTAAACATACCTCCGAATCGGGTGGATGCACGGGGAGCAACAGTTTCATTACCCAATTGCATTTGAGCGTCGCGAATCTTATTGACCTCGTTGATCTGAAAGCCAACACAATGTTGAATGTATTACTCTTCAGTCGATCTAAGAACTTAGCATCAGCTTTGTCTTGTACAATCCATGTTCTTTTTATTCACCTTAATGATTCTGGAAAGGATTTCGTCATGCTGCCTCGACGTCAGGTTCCCAGCCTGCAGGTGCTCCTGCGCTTTCGCAGCGGCCCTTTTTAGATCAGTTTCTGTCAAGTTCCCGCCATTTTCAGCTGACGGCCTTTCAATGAAAAGTGACCAAAACTTTTCCACTGGATCGAGAGGTCTTTGATCCAAACTCCGCTTGCGCTCCATGGGGTCGTCTGCGAGTCGGAGAATAAAAAACTTGGTGATATTTCAGACTGTTGTGTCTGTGGCCTTAAATAAATCCAGCTTACCTGGTAATCGATTGTACAAAAACGGGCGACCAAGTGCATCACAGTTACTTCGGTCTGATGCGACAGAATTCGCTGGAGAAACAGCTAGAGGCGGTCTTATTTGATTCTTTAGGATCTTCCTTATATCTTCGTCTCCACTAACATCCATCATGCTGACGTCTTGATTTTCCAAATTTCCATCCAGAGATTCTTGACTTCTGCTGTGCCTCTTCATTTGAGACCACGACGCTCCGGGTGCTGGTTGAGCTCGGTAATCGACATCTCCACGGCCAAAATAACTTAAAACGCAAGAGAAACCAAACACCACTTAGATTCAAGCCCATACATACATTCTGCGTTTTATACATAGTGAATGTACATTATCTTTGGAATTATTCGACAGCCCATAAATCTAACACAACAATAATCTTGGAGCTAGCCCTGGTGACGTCGGTAAAGATGAACCTCGTCATAATCCCAAACCCATATAAAACTTCCAAACCGATGTAAAAGCTCCATGTTTTACTACTCAGGGTGACATGAAAAAATTCGGCAATTAATTGCCTGTGAATCTTTAAAAGTATCAATGTCAGGTCAGATACATCTGCAAAAGAGCGCGCAAATTCCGCCCTGCGTGTTTGCTATGTGGCTGAAGGTCACTTGACATAGAGAGCCAATGACACGAAAACACCGGTGCCAGTTTTAATATTGCTATAACAAAATGTGACTATTGATCCGTGTATATTCTGCATCATCATCTACTAAAACAACCAGTATAAATATACGGTGATTTTAACTCAGATCAAAAATAACATCACAGTGGTCACTCATGTCAGTCTTTCCCATATCACAGTGTAAGTCTTAAATTATCGACAAACTGCCGAACGTGTGAACACATCAACCTAGTTACAACTTTACCGACGAGAATATTAAGCGCATAACTGCAACAGCAGCCGTGATTGCTAAGGCGTAAAAATATAACAACAGTACAATCAGAAGAAACAAGCATTCCGCAATAGCCTACTAGGTATGTACTTGCGGAAAAGTGATAAATACATATTTAAATACAGAAGCAATACAGTACCCAGTGGCTGGCTTAGAGAGAGAATGCTTATTCCTTCAGTAAGTATAGAAAACATCAAGTACTCATCGATCGCCCCATTCGGCGGTGGTTTGTCCACAACGGTCTTCACTTCGGTTCGAAGATCAACGTCGCCGTGAGTTTCAGTCTTCACTTCCACAGGTTGAGATCGCTCTTGTGCCTTCTTCTTGTAGCTGTGCTTCAAAACTTCCTGCTTGCGTGCATTGTAGTCGTCCGGAGCAGCTGCAGAATTTCTTTTGGTACTCTTCGGCTCGATCTTAGGCTTTATATCTTCGGATTCGCTGGTCCGTCTAGCACGGGTGCTCCGTCCGGATCCATCTTTTGTTTTCTGCTCTCGACGGCTCTTCGAAGCTAGCTTGACCTTCGAGTCTTCTCTCGGACTCCGATCAGTAGATTTCCTCCTCCGCTTTGATGGACCTTCATAATCGTCTTTGCCGCTGAGACTGTCATCACTCTTCGACTTCCGTGCTGACCCTCTGTGGCTGTCACTATCACTTGTGTTCCTTTCCTTACTTCTACTTGAATGCTTACTCTCTCCGGACTTTTTCGAAGAATCATCATGTTTCCTCTTCCTTAGGTCTGCAGGGGACGAGCTTCTCAGACGTTCTTTCCGTGGGCTTCCAGAATCGGATTTTCTTGGAGAGGAAAACCGGGTTTTCCTAGGGGAATCGGCTTTCCGATCTCCTCCATCCTGGCTCCTGGAAGGCGACAAGATTTCTCGCTTCTGACTTGTTACATCAGTACTGGACAATGACTTATGTGTGACAAAGTTTTCGCTGAAATGCTTCACAGGAAATGATGCATTACTCTTCGATCGGTTTGGTGCTACTCCAGCGTCAGAGTCGACCTCTTTCTTCAAAACCGATTCCCGACGTCGACGGGGATCCTCAAGAAACGTGGTTTGTGATGTGTCCGGAATCTGAATAGGGTCTTTTAGCAGCGGTGGCAAACTCAGTATGGATGTGGCTACTTCTGTGTTCTTCCTCGCTTGTATCGCGTACTCCTCTAGCTTCTGTAGGCAACACAAACATTCACAGCATTATTTTCCAAACGATGAAAAGAAAAGGAAGTAACTCAAACAGAGCATTTACTTACCGATTGTGCACTATCACTCACAGGACGCTCTGGTGATGTAGTTGCAATAACTTCCGTTCCCACCGAAGCTGGAGCAACAGAGTCGGTCACTTGTGACGCTTGCATCAGTAGTTCTAATTGCATCTTCTTCATTTCCAGCTCGATGAGCATTTTCTGTTTACTGAGCATCTCAGAACGGGTCTTCGGATCAGCCTTTGTAAGAAGTTCGCTATAATCAATCGACAGTCCAGAAGTGGGAACAACTGGAGCCGGAGCAAGAGTGGGTGCGGTCGTTGATTGCATTTTCTGTAGCAAGAGAATAATAAGTTTGGCTTAATATCATTACTGGTTTGTTTCTAAAATTGTAAGTTTTTCATGATTCAACTTACTTTTTTCAGGAATTCAGGGTTGATGTGTATATTGGTTGGAGCTGGAGGAAGACAAGGCCATCCCTGATCCAACTTGTGGCACGCTTGATCCAACAGGTACAACTTTTTCGCCGGAAATATGTCATTCCAAGTAACTCGTAATTTCCACATGGACTTCTTCACTTTCTCATCCACCTGCAAGCACAACATTTAAACCCTTTAACCCTGAAGCTCAACAGACAACGCATAACTTTACCCATATACATCAAATCAATCTGTAACTATCATCAACCATCCCAGCCCACTTTTGTGTGTTCCTCTTCCGGTAACTGATGTATGTGCTCATGTGCTATTTGTACAGCAGCAGTGATTGTAGTAACATTAAAACAGCAATAAGTACAATGGCAATTACTTTTCTAGATGAGCGAATGATCTGCAAAATAAAGGCAAACAAAACCAAAGTAATTTTTCATCCACCAACAACATCAGCAATCAAAATATTCTACAGCGTGTAAACCAAAACAAACTTCTACACGCAAAAAAGCTCATGCACGGTCTACATACGCTACACATTAAGATAAATAGAGCAAATGATTGTCACTCGTACCCTGCCGAAAGCCTCCGGAAATATGACAGGAATTGTCTCCGAGAACAGCTTTAGGTACTCCTTCTTAACGTTCTTCACTATGGAATCAATAAGGTACAGTATAGGAAGCTTAAACTCCGGGGCAGCCTGGAATACAACAACACGAAACATTAGAAACATCAATAACTTTCATAGCTCTCCAACTCTCTAACGATCGTCTAACGTTCAATAACTGTCAACTTTTGAAGCTGTCATCCTTGCCTCTCAACTGCTATTTGCAGTCCAACCAGAAAAGACAGCTATCACAAGGCCAGTCATGCAATCACATACTGGAATGAGTTTAACCTTGACAACAACACTTACAATTTTCAGCTCTTGTTGAATAACATCCTTTACTACGGTAGCGTTCTTCAAGTAGTCCTCCGCCATCATAGTCAGCTGGTTGATGATCGGTTTCGAATTCTGCTTCAGCCCTCGGAGTACCGTCTGATACTTCCGAGCAACGTCTTCGGACGTCATCATGTCCTGATTGTCAAGGACAATCAATGCTTCCAGGTTCACCTGAAAAGTCCCAATAAATATCACAAAATTCCCGAAATCCTCATGATTTTAAATCCTCTTATTATCAAGATTCAGGATCTAAACCCGTTTTCCCTACGTTCTGTAACCATGACGCTATCGATTTTCAGGTTTATTGCATCAGCCCAAGCCTCTGCTTCTAATTCTACAGATTCGAACCTCAGCCCTTCAAAAATCTTAGGTTCACAAATACTTTTCCATCAGTCAGTCCAAGCTTTTGAAACTCGTTCAACTTCCCCGTATCAGATTTCCCCACCTCTTTCACCTGTCTCTGTAAGGTACACATTACATTTACTCACGCTTACAAACACACAATTCCACTTACCAATTTCTGGTGCAATGCTTAAATGCTGGTTTTCCGCCTATTTCATGCTTCAAACTTTTCAAACTCTGAATCTCGATCCTATCGCAGTTACTTTTAGTTACAACGATAATAGTTACAATTTTCAACGCGGAAATTCAAACAGATGCTCGGTAATTTATTTACGTATTTTTTCCACGTCTTCCCACCAACACTACAGCTTTGGTAATAAATTCTATCACTACGTTTACCTACAACTATGACTAATTTCTTGGAACTTGAATGAGAACTTGACAAATCCTCAGCAAGTAAACAATAGAATTTAACTGACTTTCGTGTTAAATTTTGAAATTATTAACACTTTTTGTACAACAACAAATAACAACACTTTGCGATCGACTTGGTCGCAGTCGTATGAATGCACTCGCTCAACGTCCTCGTTTCCAACAGAAGCCAAGCAGCTCTCTCTCTCTCTCACTAGCTCAAAAATACGACTCAATTGCCAAATAGCCATTGAGCAAACAAGAGATCCCCCGTATGATCACATGCTCGTGCATACGCACGTAGACCCCTCACACTCGATGGGTTTAAGAGCATCATCTCACCCAGTCGACGGGTGGGGTTAAAGCACGGCTTCGGCTTCCCTCGCTCGACTCCTTCCGTGTAGGTGTAGCACATACTGAAGATGCGTGCGCACAGACCCTGACGTATGAGTTTGCATTGTGGCGCATTTTCCTTGTTTGCCGCTCACTCTGTATTACCGAGAGCTGTTGGTAAATGACGTTGTGGTTCATTGCGTGAAGCTTGTGTGCCGATGCAATGGTTACTGTTTGATTCATAGGCAGATTGTAACGTTTTTGTCGTTGAGTTTATGATCGTTGTGAGAATGGCAACTTTTGAAAATCTGCAAGGTCACCAGTATGCTTCGAAGTTACGTCATTTTTGCAGATAAAAACCGATTGTCAAGGTTGGGAATATATTCAAGTTCATTCAGGGAGAAATCCATTACTTCCAGATGATTTCACATTGAATCTCATGTCTGAAAGTCTGAAATACAAGGTTCGGATCGAAAGTAAAAGCTCCAGCTTGAGAGGTACTCTTGAAGTACCTCAACCTTAATCATGGGCGTTCAAAGTGCTTAAGCCATTAAAATCTTCGCCTCTGATGCTTTCTTCCATCTTCGTGGTAAGAAACCGTTCTGGTCTATTAAGAAATGACAAAAACTCTTTGAACAGAACACAGTTCACGAGCTCTGCAGGCATAACAAATAGCAGTTTGCGAGTACAGTTAGGAATGATTTGGATGGTGCCACATTTACGAGCTGAAGTCAACGTTCGTGGGGAAACGCTTTAACCTTTACCCCTAATGGTATTCTGAAGAGACAGACATGAAGCCTTGCTGCGCTTGGCAGGACCACATTAAAGCAATTTCTGGCGACAACATCGAATGCACTTGCAGTATCTACAAAATTATGGATAAATATTAGCTCAACTGTCTGACAACGAAAGATGCAGTAACGAGAAAGAAACATAGACCTTGTTCAGATCAACAACTTTACAGTTTCACACTTTTAAATTTAGCATTCCCTATTATATTGGAGATCTAACAACAAACGGATAGCAATACCTGACCTGACGAACATCCTGAACCTGCTTTACTTTTGCAGCATCAGGTGCTACTTATACAGTCCTCATGATAAATTCAATTACACAACCACATCTATGAATGTCACAACTCATTCAGTCTGACTGAACCTGGTGGACAGAAGAACATTCAACCAGTTACCGAGAACTGTCAAGTCGTGAGTAATAAGAATACCTAGTAAGTAAATACAATATTTATCTCCAAGAGTCATTCGTTAGAACAACCTTATCGTCGTCTGAAGATAGCACTTGGCACTATCTTGCGGCTAGCTTCGTTGTTGTTTTCATGGTCATAAGTTCCTGCACCCCCAGTGGGTGGTATCGACGGTCTGCAGACTAGGAGGAAAAGTGTCTTTGAATACAAGACTAGCAGCATCAGATTGTACATGAGCACCATCAAAGCGATCCATCGAGGGTAGCCGCAGTTGCGCCGAATGCAAGTGGAAGCCAGACCACAGACGATCAGGAACTGGATCTACAGAATACAAACAAGGGTTTGTTTATGTATGAGAAAGTTTATGACTGAAGGCTGACTGAATCTACCGTTACCCAAACTTACAATATAGATAGAAATGAAGATCCTTTTAGACACACCAGGTGTCAGAGATTCCTTGACGTACTTGAAATGCATGTAGATCATGACATGGACAAAGGCGTTGATACACACGGGCAACGTTGCTGAACCTCCAGGACCGTATTTCACAATGTACCAGAGGACGATCAGAATCGTGGTATGATGGAAGACCATAATGAATGGAGGTGTCACTTTCTTGACCACAAGATACATAATGTCAAACAGTTCGACCACCTTCAAGAGCAGGAAGGAGTACATGGTATACGAGATTATGTCATGGATTTTTGCAGCTGAAAGTAAAGATTTGCATCATCAGAACCCAGTCAAAAGCATCATACAATATACTATAAGTAAATGAATTACCATTCCGATGCACCGGCTCACATCCCAAACTATACTTGTTCCTCATCAACAGCAAACTTCCAGCAAGAATAATGGCGATAACGGCATTCGCCGTAACCAGGAAGGCGTTATGAATCTTCAGCTTCTTGAGTACATTCAATGGCGGCCGGCTGCACATGATATAAGGCCCGATGACGTAAACAAACGCCAGGAAGGTACCCAGGAAGATCAGCAATGGTTGAATTGATCCTCGCATAAAGAGCAATTTGCTAGTCACAGGATCCGGTGTTGTTGGATACTCGCCATAGATCGCTTTGATGAATTCGATCGTACCGCTGTGCTCCTTGACGTGGAATACTGGAGAAATTGTGTCGTAAATTGCACCCGCAACGGAACTGATGACACCTGACTGTTTTTCTGACATTATTGGCTGTTAGTATTTTCACTTGTGCTAAATTAATAAAACCGATAACAAAATTAATGACAAGATGTTCAAAAAATACTTGACCTGATTCGAAAAAATCAAATGAATTTCATTAATCAAACCTACCGCTAGAATCTTTGTTGGAGGTCATGACAACGTTGAATTCAAGTAGCAGGATCATTTTTTATTAATATGAACCTCATCAGCCGTTCGATTGAAGTGTCGCTCAAATTCTATGGTCAGCTTCCAGTATCCTGAATCCTGAAAGAGATTTTAGATTTTTGTGGTCTGCTTAGGGTTTTCAAGAAACAGCTATAAAAATTATGTTTTAGTTAACGAAAAAGTCTTACCGGTAAGCTGAAAATTCAGCAAAGGGCGCAAAAACTCAATCACAGAATGAAACTAACTATGCATGATATAAACACGAAGTCGAAGTCAGTCAGTTGGAACTCAATTAGACTTGGACACTTGATTAGGATGATGCAGAATACAAACGTAAACAACAATATTGCAATGTTTTGAATTCGAGATAGATCTGCCGTTGCCCGTCTTCCTACAGAAACACAGAACAGTGCGTTAGCGTCATCAAGCGTGTAAAACATAAACTCCTTCCTCATTCACCAATCATGTAAACAGGCCAGCCCCGCTGAATCTGTCGCGCGGAATACGAATTAACATTGGGTAAACGGGAAAACAACTTTTCAGCTTGTTTTCATGCTACGGCAATGTTGTGGTTTGGTCAACACATAAACTTTCAGTTGCTTCGTAATGCAAGTTCGTATGCTAAAGGACGAAAGCCACTTATAAAATTTCGAGTTTCTTGTGAAATTTCCAATGAACAGCCGAAAATGAACAAAAAATCTTTGTAGAGGAAGTTCGATTTGATGGTTGGTGAAATCTGGAAGTGTTAGAGTTTGTTTGGACAATCATAATCAAGTTGCAATACTTGTGCAGCCGTTGGACTCGGGCCCTGCTTTCAGTTCTCCACATTTTGTGACCGTTGGAAAGGTGTATTGACGTTCAATTTTGTTACCTTTTACAACTTGCGACGGAAGTTGCAAAGATGTAGAAACTGGAGCTCCTAAAAGTTGTTGGTAGATAGGAAGTTACCAATTTGTTTGTCAAAATGGATGAAAACTCTGTTGACAGGGTATGGGATATACCCGACGATTCGGACTTTTTCCATCAAGAAGTTTGTTCTTTAGGTGAGATTCCATGCCACTATCATAGGCTGATCTTAGTTTGACTGACGGTAAAGATAATATGGCATAATCTGTCTTTCTATTTTATAGAGTACCGGGCTTATGGGTCAGTTCTCTCCGCATTTAGAGCTCGAGGGGAGCTGAACGAGGAGCGCCGAAATGCATTGAACCTCATGAGAGAAACACTGGGCATTTCTGAAGTTCGTCACAAATGTGAAATTCGTCGTGTTGCGACTAATCCTAGATTAACGATGATAGCAAATAAGTGAGATTTTGTTTGAACATCCGAAACCTTGAATTTTTGCTACTACTGGAGCTAATTTGGCATTGTTGTTTCATTTTCATTTACAGAATTCAAGGCTATAACACCACTCAAGCCTGGGTTGATGAAGGCTTTTGTGATACACCTTACCTCAGTTCCATTCCCAGGTTACCACATGCACCCGCCAAGTTACCTGAAACTGTTCTTGACGAGGTCAAACATGGCAAAGCAGCCGAAGTGTCTAGAGAATCAAAGTTGAAGCCCACGATCAGGGACTTCAGAAAAGCTCAGAAGATTGAAAAGAATTTCCCATCCACATTCCTGAATGGATGGGTTTCAAGCGATGATGATGGTAAACGGGGTTCTAGCAAAGGTAAAGGCAAGATGCCTCGGCGTATAAGCACCAGTAAAAACGGCAAAGTCATCCGACAAAGAAAATTGTCTCATCCGGTTCCTGATTCTGATACCGACGATGAAATTAGCTACAAAGATCTTCGCCGCCAAGGGAGAATTCATGTGCCGAAGAATTTCAAGGAAGGCTCGAAGGACGGAGAGGCACCAGAAGTTGCAAGTGCTTTCGACTCAGCTCGATTGAAGGATGACTATCAAGTTTCTCCCATCAGAATCAAAGAAGAGGACGAATCAGATGAAACACCAACTATGCATGACGCTTTCGTACCCAAGAGGAAGATTGCAGCGGCAAAATCCAAGTCTGCAGAAACGATTGGAGCCATCCCTCAGGTGAAGAAACAGAAACATGGAAATTCTTCAACCAAACATGCGCTGGACGGCACGGAAATACCGTTAGATTTTTCGGAAGGATATGCTAGAAGTTTAACTTCAAGTGAATCCTTACCTCACCGGCCAACTTCCACAAGAGGTCGAGGTCGCGGGATGAGTAGAGGTGCCGGTACTCGGGGCATGGGAAGGAAGGCAGTACCAAAAGTACTGCTACCGACAAGCAAGAGGAAACACTTGGACGAAGCTCGTGTGGAGCTTAGAAGTGACGGAGAGAGTGATAAAGACGAAATTCAAGAGGGATCTGAACATCCAAGTCCTCCTAGAACTTTGAATGTAAATGGTTACAGACGAGAATTCGGCTCACCAGTATCTGCAAACCTTTGTGGCGAATCACCGGAAGTTTTGAAAACAGAAGATGAAATTTTGCCTATATTGGAAAGTCCGAAACATGAAGAAATCGAAAGCAACCAGCAAAAGCTTGAAATGAAGAATTATTCGTCCGGGGATGAGATGAAACCGAGACAAGCTGCTCCCAAGCCAGTTATAGTGAGACCGCCATTTCCTCCACCTGTGTTCAGTACAACCTTAGACGTAAACAGTTTTAACAAAAAAAGAACAAAGTTTGGAGAATCAGATATTCCGACAAGTGCAATGGTCATTGGGCCAACTGCGTCGAGCCTGGCTAGACGACCACATCTCCTTAATACATCTCAAGGAATGATTATCAGGCCTACGGGTATTTTATCCCAGAGAAAAGCTCAACCACATATTTTAGCTAACTCTAAAACGCAGAGACTGATCACCAGCCCTCTACCTGCAGCAGCGGGCAGTATGGTACAAAATAACATCGCCGGTGTGAGCCCCAGCAGTATTGTTGCTTCTGGACCTAATATTGTAGCTGTTCAAAGTGTCCAGTTCGTACCCAGCGAGCATAATCTGCAGCAACAACATACACCTGCATCGTCGTCAGTTGTAACAGTTTCGAAGCCGACTTCAAGTTTCAGCATTCCAATGTCCACTATGCAAAGCATCAGTTTCTCCAGTACTTCAGCTTCAACCGTCGTTCCTTCGAAACAACCTGGCAGCCCTAGCATCATCTTATTACAAAAACCAGGAGGTACTCCAATGCCAATTACTTCACTATCAACCAACTCTGGAGGTGGACCTTCCCTGAACGCTAACATCCAGTACAGCACCATTAATCTGGTAAGTATAAGTTACTAAAAGCATTTTCAAAGTTAACTAGCAAGTCGAAATGTAATGTTTTTAACAGCAAAAGGGCAATAATCATCGAGCTGTCATTCTACGAAGAGCCAATCTGCCGCTCAACAAAGGAAACGTGATGATTCTAAATTGTGAGTAGAAAAATTCCAATTGAAGTAGCTTATGATAAGTTAAAATAGTAAAATACTATCAGCTTTTGTTTGTTTTTTGCATAGCTCCAGCGGACGTTGCTTTATTGTCTAATCTTCATCACGGCTCTCCAGCAGGGGCTCAGATCGGAAGAATAGTTCCGGCTTCATTGCCTCAAAGTGTTCCAGGCACAGTTACATTTTCTTCTAGTCCAATCCTGTTCTCCTCACCCAGTGCACCTTCAACTTCAGTCGCCTTTAGCAACCCTGTTTCCACAATCGAATCCACTATCATATCCTCTTTCGCTCCTACATATGAGTCTGTAAAACTACAAGATAGCACTAGTGGAACGCACCGAGCCCAAGAGTGGAGATCCGCCTTAGACCAGGCACAAGTTCAAGCGAGCTCTAGCAAGGAGAGTCTTACTTCTGAAGGGCAGACAAACAGCCTTGAAGGTACGGTAATTTCGTAAAATTCTTAGTATTCTGCTTATAGTCGTATTGAGGTTTCGATGAGCTACGTTTATGTTTTGCTTCTAGATACGTTATCGGCAAAAAGCGAATCACAAGAAACTGTTTTAAGTTCAGAGAGCCAGCCCAATCTCACTCAAGTTCTTGATGACTACCTAGGTTCATTATTAAGTACTGAGGAAATGCCGGAAGAAGCGCCTCACGACCAACTAGATCAAATACCAGTTCCTCTATCAGTGGAATCGTTATTACCTATCAGCACTGAGGAAACGAAACTTGCCTACAGTGATTCAATGTTTGTTCGAAGCTCCATGTCTCAATTTGGCCAGAATCCTCCCGTATCGACTTCTCCAGATATTATTCTGACACCCACACCCACCATCGGGGAAGTCTCATCTCATTCCAAAACTAACAAAGTTGAGCACGAGGAGCATCACGAGTATCTGCCGCATTTTGAACAGGAAGAGCACGTGTACATGGAACCTGATCATACAGAAGTTGTGGAAGAAGAAGTAATAGCCACTGACGACGGACTAGTGCCGGATGCACATGCGTCGTCGTCTTTTGATAGTTTGACCTTCAGCTTTGATGCGACTCAGGCTATGAGTGAACTTAACAGTACCGATTTGTTGTCCAATGCTGGAACGACTGAAAATGTGTTCGAGAACCATTTAGACTCCGACTCCATCAATGGCGGCAGCTATGTTATTCCGGGTATGGTTCATATTATGTGAATCGGCACCAGGAATTCTATATTGAGAAAAACTTATTCTAATTTCCTGTTGGTTACCAGATCAGTTGATGGCCTCTGATGACGTTGCAGTAGAATTAGAAATCACACCAGAAGAAGTAGAAACGATCACAACTACCAGTGCGTTATTATAGCGTCCAAGAGCAAACTAGTAAGTTGCCAACTTTTGCAGTTTATATAAAGGATTCAGCATTCTCAATTATTAAAAAATTCTTGGTCGCCGCAGGTTTTTAAATGGACAAACATTGATATGTTTTTCGGATCCAGGCCGACACGCATTAATACTGGACGTTCTCCGTCGAATCGACGCGACATTTGCAAGAACTACGGATAATTCTCCGTAAGGTTTTAACAGTAGTTGTCAATCGTTTCACGTGCCGTTCTTACGATAAGGCTAATTTTTTATTTGAACTATGTATGTATTCCAGTTGTACATATTTTATGATAGGCTAGGTAGCAGCATTTTGTTTTTGCTGTTATTTTTCGCATGACGTCTATTAAGTAAATATTAGCTTCCCTAAGGTTATTGATGTAGCATTCATTCAGTGTACAGTGATTTCTGTATAAATTACTCCAACGTAACTTTACTATTTGTGAAATCACATGGTAAACTCAACCGGCGACTACACTCTTTCAGCGTGTGGTAAAACTGAACAGAGTGCGAATAAAGTAATCCTTTGAAATTACATTTGGTTTTTGATTGCCAATTTATTGCTGCTACGTTCCTTTGATCAGTTCACAAGAGGCAGGTTTTAAGATTATCTCACTCACAGCAGTCAGTTGTTAGTAGATGTAACAAGTACAAGCATCATTATCATCACTTGATCACTCTTCAATTCATCTTTAGCAAAACTAAAACTACATGAAAGTTTGTAGCATCTGCCTGCCTTCCATCCTTCAACTTTACAGTAACTAATTGGATTAACTGCCTCACTGATTTCTGTCTTAAAGCATTCAGATCAATATTCGGAACTGGAAGATAGAAAAGCAGATCAAATCTCTCTAGAATATCCGTACCCACAATTTGTGCTTCTTGAAATTATACATTGTGCTGGTTGCACGCAATTTGATCATAGCTCTTCCGTTTTACATCGAATATCGTACCCAACTTAATAAAAATCATTTTGCAACAAATGACATAAAATAACATTCATTCCATCATTAGCCTAGCAAGACGTAATATTTGGCAAAAAACACCTTGGGCCCTTTCAGTTATCGAATCATTTAGTAGCGAAACATTATTTTAGCTCTGAACATCTCAAAATTAATCTCTTTCGTCCTTCAATACTTTTGACCGCCAGCAATTTGGGAATACGGCGGTGGTAAGTCATCAGGGAACGTGATCACTGGTGCTGATGCTATAAATCAAACCAAACCAAGATTCATTAGACCCTAATTTGATATTTCGCACTCCTATTTCCGACCAATCAAGTTCTTTCACTTACCATCTGGAAACCCAGGAGACGCCATTTGTCTATGATCGTATGCAATGGGCATCGGCATGCCTCCAGGCGGTCCAGCAGGATACGGCGTAGTTTGATGCTGATTTGGTCCTCCATATCCGGATCCAGGATACGATAGCGGTGGATACGGTTGATGCTGTTGAGGTGGGTAAGGGCTACTGTAAGGCTGATTTGGGTTGACAATGCTATGAGGCACCGACGGAGGGTATCCACCACCACCACTATGGACGACTTGAGGTTGCGGTTGAACTTCACCGCCTGTTTCGGCTCCTAAAACCATTCAAGACACATTAATCTGCATCCCTCTGAACCATGGTCCGAATGATTATCAAATGGCGTATTATACTATTATAAGCACCTATTGAGGTGTGAAAGATAATGACTATCAAAGGTTTAAATCGAGGCTAACATCAAACTTGAAACTTACGGTTGAAGAAACTCTGAGCTCGATTCCTCAATCCATCTCGTCTCCGCTTGTTCAAACAACAGTAGTAAACAAACAAGGCAAAAATAACCACGAACACCGCCGTGGTAATGATGCTCCCTATTTTCCCCATTTTGATTGATTGACAATTCTCACTTGTTATCTTATAACTGCTTTTCAAATAATATCAATGAAATCAACAACAATTACAAACAAGACCACAAATGCGTCAGCTGACGGTTTGTTTACATTCTTTAAATTCCAGAGCACTCGCTCTTCTTCTTCACCCCCTTTGAACCTAACTGACAAACCGCTTAGATGCAACAATAACACTTTAAACTGCAAACTAACACTCAATTACACGATCTTAATTTAATTTCAAATCCTGCAATTGAGTTTTTACGTTCATGCCATTTCAGGGAATATGAGTCACACTCTAAATCTGCTGCTCCTCTCGAGTATTAAATGATGATCTTGTCTTCACTGTGTATCTGTTGAATGTTGTTCGCACCAAAATTCACATCTCTTCAACACACAACTCGCCTTAATATTTTTCCTTCACATATCATTGAGTTTAAAACTTGTATACAGCAAATGACTATCTATGGCTCTTTGATCGTTTTGCTTACATATTTGCTGCGATATCCTGAGAGCGTTAAATGTTGAAAAAGATACATTCAGAGATGTAATGTTTCATACTCCTTATCAAGGTAACAACTTTGATTTTGTGAACATGTGTACATTAAATTGCGATAGTTTCTCGTGAAAACACACAAACATCGACCTTACTCAACTTCAACTTTAACCTCTTCCTGAGCCCGGTTTGTCATGGTCTGGATCCAGGGCCGAATCTGATGCGTAAGGCCAAATGAATGTCCTTCTCCATAACTGTAACACGCTTCGCGTGAAGGGCACACAAATTCGCATCCTCCAGAATGTCCACGCAGTAAGATTCTCCAGCTTCTTGCAACGCTCCATGAGCTCCAGGCTGGAAGCGTAAGTCTCCAACCCCAGTTATTCTATAGACTAGTTCCTTGTTGAGCCACTTGAATCGTGATTTGGGGATCAACATGTTGACGCTCCTTTGGTACTTTCGGATCTCCTGAATTGCTTTGCTTCCACCCCGGCGAGCCCTGGCAAGCGGCGCTGGAGTTGCAGGCCTGGCGGCCCTTCGCTGACGCTTTGGTGAGGATGAGTTGTTGTTCTTCGAAGTCCGTTGGTTCTTCTTGCTTTCCGTCGGCGTTCTTGACCGCAAAGACATGTTGGTCTGGGGAACCACTTTCTTGGTTCTGGGTCCTGCCATAATGCTGTCGTCCTAGAAGTAAATATATAACGTAAGAATCCGGTAATTTTATGTGAACTATTATGCATGTAAACTGAACTTTAAAGATTCAAGAAACTAGGGGGTATTTTACCTTTTTAAGTTGGTGGTCTACACAGGAGAAAAATTAGTTTCTGAACTGGTATATTCTTGTGACTTCCTCGACTCGGAAACTTGGTTCTGAAAGAAATCATAAAACAAGTTGATATTTGTCACTAAGGTTCAGAAAATCTTGTTCCGTTTCCAGAAACTTACGAATCCCTGGACTTTGCAACCGCTTCTGTTGTCTCCCTCCAGCTAAATGACTCAAGGTCAGTTGTTGTTTGGTCACATTTTCGTTGAGTTACCAACAAATCCGCAATTTCCGTGAAAAAAGCTAGGAAAAAATGACTTCGGCATTACTGGAATAATGTGAACAAAGGAGAAGAGACGTTTGAATACATACACGTGCATGTTAAAGCGTCCCATCCTCTCGGCGCATGCGCTTGTCAGCAAAGTTCAAGACCAAGCTTCCTTGAACGTTTCGCCTTATATGCGGAAGCTGGAAAGGTTTAATCTAATCTTGAATGAACAACAAACAATCACAAGCTTGATTAGATTTTTCAAATCACCTCACATGATTCGGCGGTCATGCAAGTCATGGGTTCTGTTTGACGACTTTCCATCCGTTCAGTACTTCAGAGCTTTCAGCAGTACTGTACTGACTGACGACTGAATCAAGTGACCGCGTGCTCTAACAAAATCTATTCCAGGTAACACTTCTTATTTTTGAAATCTCTTAAAGTATTGTGTATTTTGAGCATACGATTCAAAGATCAATCAGCTGACGGCTTAATACACCTGTGTAATTTTAAACACGCGGTAAAAGTTGAACAAACGCAAAGCTCGAGTACAGCCATATCTATAACTAGTATCGTTAGTTCTGTAAGTAAATATCATAAAAAAGGATGAGCCAAAGACAAACTCAATCCATTAGTTAGCTAACAACAAGTCATTCGATAGTTTGCAGATGTTTCATCCAATGTAGTAGCAACGCAGTAAAAGTTAGTGGTAGAATAACCCAGTGTCAAAATGTTTCAGGAAATTCGAAGGGTGAATACTGTGAGCCCAAAAGTCGTCATGGTCAGCAGCGCCGCTGTAGCCTGTTGCCTTTTGCTGGCCTTCAGCGCTCTAACGATTGGTACTTCGCAGTCGAACAACAAGCTTCCAGTTCTAAGGCAAAATGCGCCGGCGATTCTGGCTTCAACTGCTCCTGCAGCTTTAGTAAGTGACGAAATCAAACCTGGAAGCGAGGATGAGGTCATCTTTGTTGGATCAACAGCTCAAGCTGCAATAAAATCTACCACGACAACAACAACAACAGAATCAACTACAGATAGGCCACAGCTTCCAGAAGAAGAGACTTCACGCAAACCTGCTTCTCCAAAAGCTAAAGCTGAAGTTACTCCAGTGGAACCTGAAGCATCAAAGCCGGATTCACAGCTTCCAGAAAGGACTTCGTCAACGACAACTCCTCCGAAAGCTCAAGTTACTCCAGTGAAGCCTGAAGGACCAAAGCCAAAGCCCACGCAAGTACCTGCTACAACTCCAAAACCAGTTGTTCCTAAAACAGTAGTTCCTATCCAAATCCGCAATGATGAAGATAGGCAAGATTTGCTCATCATCGATCGTGACGCTAGCCCAGCTCAAAAGAGTCCTCCCGAAAGTCCCACATCCGCTCCTGAGGTCTCGAACGGCGACTCAGCAAGTGATAATGTTCAGGATCAAGAAGTTCCCGAAACTGAAGATCCAACGCCACTCAAACCTGTTGAAGCTGAAGAGGGAGAAGAAGTTACAGAAGAGGTGAAACCTAGAGTCGCTAACCAAACAGTGAAAATATCGGGGCAAGGCAGAGTCCAACCTGCCATCTTAACTTCGAGAGGTGGTAGAGACTACTACGCTTTTTACAGGATTCCCTATGCTAAGCCTCCAGTTGGCGACCTCAGGTTCCAGGTACTTCTTTCTTGAAAGTCCTTCATAAGAGCTTCAACACCTGCTAAAGGCCAATTTTAACAATATACTTCATCAGGTTCCCCAAAGGCCACGACGCTGGCGAGGTACCCGCGACGCCACTCAACCAGGCCCTCAATGCATTCAACGCGAAAAGTACTCACCGACCGACATGGCTTCCGGCGATGAAGACTGTCTCCTCCTAAATGTCTACACTCCTAAGCTTCCTCCAACTGGCCTTCGAAGTCTCTTCCGTCGTCGCCGCTCCAGGGACAAACTTCCGGTCATGTTTTACTTGCACGGAGGTGAGCCCTACGGAAACGGAACTCGTTACGGTGCCAAGTACTTCATGGATGAGGACGTCGTTCTGGTCACAATTGAGCATCGAATGGGTTTCTTGGGTAACTAACTATATAATAATAGCTGCTACACGATATATTTCATTCGAATCAATATTTTAATCCATTTCAACTTCAGCTAGCTTCAACATCCCTGGTGACCGCGACTATCCCGGCAACCTTGGCCGTAGAGACCAAATCGCAGCGCTCGAATGGGTCCAACGAAACATTGAAAAGTTTGGCGGCGATCCAGATCGAGTGACCATTTTCGGCAATAGCGGTGGCGGTATGGCAGTGCACCTTTTGATGATGTCTCCAATGGCAGAAGGTTAGCAGAACAACTTTGTCAAAATCTAACGCCAAAAACTACAAATACACAGTACTTCTAAAAGCTTCATTCAACTAAAATCCTCACAGGTCTTTTTCACCGCGCAATCATGCAGAGCGGAAGCATGATCAACAAAGGCTACAGTACTTCCGACAACTCCGACACCTTGAACGCTTTCGCCTTGGACATAGGATGCAACTCCACCATCGCCACCAAAGTCCTTCAATGCCTCCAAGAAGTTCCCGCCAGCGAAATCGTACTTCATCCCAGGAACTTTTTAGCTGAACTGGTTCTTGTTGAGAAAGAGCCTGAAGACCGCTTCAGGAGATTCCGACTGAGGCCTCGAAGAACCCAAGCGTTCATCACAGATACTCCCTTCAACCTCGTCACTTCAGGCAGGGTTAGCAAGGTACCTCTGATTATTGGAATCAACTCCAGGGAATATACCAGCAACGCTATTGGTAAGAAGTTCCCCAGATTCTCGAATCATTGAACGAACAGCTATCAAGTTATTTAATCGATGATTTCGTCCTTGCCAGACATCCTGCTGAACCCCAACGCCACCGCCTTCGCCAACACCAACTTCAGCGACATCTTTACAACTCTGCTTAAAATTCAAGACACGCCTGATGAAGCAATTTCCAAAGAGTTTTATAACGTGTATTTTGGCAACGCCTCAATCAGCAACGAAACCAGGACCAACTTGATGGACCTGGAGTCAGACGCCTACGTCTTCCCACATCGGCTGTCCGGCTACCTTCACGCCAATACAACTGGAGAACCCGTGTACTTTGCTTACATTGACAAAGTTCCTGAAAAAAGCTACACCCA
>JAQGBJ010001443.1:0-23122 GCA_034698345.1 Sphaeridia pumilis | reverse complement strand
GATTCGAACCCGCGCCCAGAAGACTGGACTGGCACCTGAAGCCAGCGCCTTGGACCGCTCGGCCACGCTACCTTGTTATGGCAGACGTAAGCAGTTTTGTCCAGGTCACTGGACATGCGAGAGTGAGTAGACGCTGCTGCTGCGCTGCTGCTATGCGCTGCTGCTCAAAGCGCGGGCGGATATACTCGTGGCTGTCTGACCTTTGACATTTGATGTCGCCGAACGTTTCTAAGAGAAGAAAAAAATACAGAGGTGTTTTTGATAACATCCAAAATCCCCACAACTTTCTCCAAAGAGTAGGCGTCAAATCGGATCTATAAAATGCATAAGGCTTTTGTGTGGTTCTCCGAGCGCTTTTAGAAGCAAAAACAAGGTTCGCAAAACTCGTGTTTTTGTAACTTTCTCCATCCCACGCTCATGTATTTTTAACCTGCTGCTGTTGCTGCAGCTCTAAAAGCTGGCCTTCGTCCTACTTCACCAGCTTGCAAAATCTCTGAGGACGTTTATGACGGAAAAGCTGCTGGAAGTTGAAAAAGGTGGGCGTGACCAAAGTACAAAAGGTCACCACACACACACACACACATGTAAACAAAACTCATCTTTTCAACGTAGCGTTTCAAGTAGTGTAACTTTTAGAACGAGCGGAGAAGAAGAAGAAGGCGTTTGTATTTTTAGAAGGAGGAAAATTGCATCCTGAAACGATGCTTTTGTCTGTCATCGGTGCATACAAGATGATGTAAAAATAGAAACACATTAGCGATAAGTGGTCGTCGATGGTATGAGGTCGTTTCGTTGTGGGTCGGCCAAAGCGTTGAAGCCGTGGGATCGTCGATACAAAGTCTACGTGGCGATATTATTGGCGGGCGGTTAGCGGAAGGTTGTTGGTGGCGTTAACGATATGTCGTTAAACGAAATCATGTGGGCGGTTGCCTGGAGCAAAAGAGCGAAACAAGATATACATGAGAAAGACGTAGGAGTAGTAATTATAGGATAGGAAAATCTAGGAACGAAAATAGCTAAGGATTCGAACGAATCAGCGGTTGCTAGAACAACCGAGACGCTTAAGAACGCTGATCCTTCTTAGGGACGCTAACAAGAAAAATGTTTATTTTTGGATCCACAACAACTTAGTAAGAACAAGATAAGAAGTACAAGTGAGGGAAGGAAAATGTGTTACGCAAACGAATACGAATCTATAAATGCGCATTTAAGTTGAGGTTATTTTTGGCGCCATTTTTTTCCAGACGCTTTTCACAAGGATGGATTTCAAGTAGTCAGAGGGAAATGTTGATGTTGTTTTTGAGGTTCGTAAGGGCAAATATTTATAGAAGACGAGTTTGTGTTTCACTCGGGAATTGTTTCTAGGAGTTCTAATTTTGGATTTATATTTCTTTGGTTGCTTGGTCTTTGGTTTCATTTGTTATGAACAGTAATGAGGTTTTAGGTTCTCAAAATTGCAAGGATATCTATAAAGATTTTTTTGGCTTTGACTTGATTTCGGATCGCTAGGGCCAAATAAGTAGATTAAAAACTAAGGCTTTGTACGATTTTTCAAACAAGTACAAAGCCAGTAAAATATATATATTAATTTTTCAAAGACTCTGAAACAAAATCCAAAAACATTGTGTTAGCTTGGTTGGTGACGTAAATGTGTTGACCAAAATACACGTGGTTATTTTTAGCCGCGAATATTTATATATGTGTTTCAAGGAGATTTTTTTTGCTGTACAAACAGAGGGATGAAATGGAAGGCTAAATTTAACACACGTGTCTTTATGTACACACCAACTTAAGCAGCCAGCACTCAAACCACTCAAACACATAATTTAGAAACGTGTATTTTGGCAAAATTTTGCAAATTCATCATTGTTGGCAGTAATTGGTGAGTTGACAATTGACACTTTTTTGTTGGTCAGCTAGCATTAAAAAATAATATTTTTGATGACATTCAGCGTTTGTCGCCGTTCAACTACAAACAGTAATGAGGAAGCGTCGTCGTCAGCGTCAAGCCAAGTGGGCCTAATTAAAGTTGACACACTGTACAAACGGCCGAGTGTAAAAAAGAGATGATGATGACGCTGACGCTAGAAGCGTCGTTGAGAAGCGCTGCTGCTTGCTTAAGAGAGCTATTAGCAGAAGCGGTGGCGGCGGAGAGCAAGTTGCTCCTAGTTTCTAGTACAAGCGCGTATGAGAGTTAAATATAAACACTTTGAGAGTTGAGATGATATTGAAGCAACTTTGAGTGCATTGCGTGAGTCAAGTAGAGGAGACGAGATATACATTTTGTGAGCTCTGCTCTCATCTGGCTGGAAAGTGGAAATGCATTAGTGATTTTAATCTGGTTGAGACTGGTTCAAGTGTTGGATCCGGCTCGCTCTAAAAATCTTTCCTTTACGTGGTTGCTTTTATACAAACAATACAGAATCACGTACGACACTTGAAAATGTTTGTTAAACCCATCCACAACAAGACGATGGTGGCATAGGAAATCAGCTGGAAAAGGACAGTATATCGAGTGAATTAATAATTGCGCAAGCAAAAATATTTTTGTGGTTTGTTGGTGGTGACGGTGTTGCGAAAATTTGCAAAGTCTGGGAGAAATTGAAGCGGAAACGGAGCTAGCAAAAGCTTGGCAAGACAGAAAAAAATGTCTTGGATAGTGTTAGTGCCATAGTGAATATATTTTGCGAATTTAAAAAATCTGTATTGTTGGTGCTACAAACAGCTAATTTTGTTAGAATGGAGGAGTGAAAGTTTATTGTTATATTTTTCAAGTGGTTCAAGTAATGAAACGGTGGATAAATGCGAAACTTGACGAATAATATGGGAATTGAGGGCGATCTCATGCTTCGATCCCTATCACATCAAAATATACTCAATTCCTCCACAACGTCCAACAGTAACTGCTCTATTGGTAATTAAAAATTTTTGTATATAAAAATATTCAACTTTTGACATTTGAGAGGAAACAAGGAGAAAGTGTGGTAATCAAGCGCCAATTTTTTCCACGTTCGGAAACGAAAGCAAAAAATAAATAAAACAACAGGTTGCTCAAGGAGACGCTTATGTAAGCTAGAAGCGTGGAAGAAAAATATGGAATTGAGAATAGCAATTTAAGGTAGAAATCCTTGGAATCGACGTATTGGATTTGGCAGTAAATAATAGGGAAATATATATAGGGTTTGTGGTTGATGATGGAGATTTTGCGTGAAATGTCAATAGGTTTTTTTTATTAGACGGGCTGAGAGAAAGCGAAATGAATATTTTTCTTGTGTTGGTTGGAAAGCCAGTTTGTGGCGGTATTTTGTGAAAGTTGACATATATTTGGTTGTTGGGTGATTTACACGTGGCATGAACAAGTGTGGGTAATCGGAAACTTGAAAAAGGGGAGGAGCTATACGACCGCAAAGGGTCATGGAGTTTGAACAAGTCTTGGCTTTGAAATATACAATAGAAGAAAGTGCATCGAGAATTTTATATGTTTTCAATAGGATTGTAGATGAGTTATGATTTTGATTAGCATCGTTTGTGAAGTTTGTTTCACTCGCTTCTAAACGAAAAATCCTTGTGAAGTACAAAGCGCTATGGAATTTCAGCAAGACGCAAAGATCTTTTGAAAGCATGTGACTGAACGTTCACGTTATCGTTATTCTTACCTGAAGAAAAAGTTGAAGAGGAAATTAGTAGGTTATTACGTATTTGCAGTTGTTATTTGTACTTGCGCCCACAACAGTTTAGCGTCATTTCAAAATGTAACTTATAGATAAAGTAACGAGAGCCTAACATAGTGTGTCGCGATTAATTCACACTGTTTTTCCAATGAGCTCAATGTATACATATTTATATATTTAAACTTTAGCTCACCAGTGAGCATATATTTCATGAGAAGAGATCAGCTCTGCAAATATAGGCTTTTCTTATCAAAAGTTAATGAGCTACAGATAAATATATCATTGGACTAAAATTAGATCTGAAAGTCAGTAAGTCAGTCAGTTTGTTTACATTTGTGAACAGTAGAGATAAGTTGTTGTCATAAAATCAAGATTCTGAAGCGACTGGTTCAATATTTCTTGCCAAAGAAGTTGAAGAAAAATTACTGTCAGATTTAAGGGTAAACTATAGGAAATATATATACTATAGGCTTAATTACAGGTGATGACTTTTTCTCCCATAAGAAGCGAATCCTTGGAAAACGTGTGAATCCTTGTCCCTATCTGCTGTTAAAGTGCAGCTCAGGTGATAAATGCCTATTTAAATAGAAAAAGTCAGTCAAAACTCGTGATCAGCTTTTAAGCTGTAGACAAATGTTGGTTGAAACTGGTCAAGGAAACTGGTTAGGCGCATCACTCAGTCAAATCTGCAATATTATAGAATTTGGCGCCAAATATATACAAATATAAATGTGTCTTTTTGTCCCGTGCAGATATCCGTGGAAACGACGGTTCCGAAGATCGTTCAAACTTACTTCGAAGAGTGGACCCTGGAGGCGGTGGCGGCAATGGTGTTTCGACGGGAGGCGCGGGGCAGGACGTGGCCATGATGGACCCTCTTATACGAGACCATGCGTTTCAGCAGCAGCTCATACAGGTAATTAAAGTGTTAATTTAATTAAAAGCAAAAGTAAACAGTAAACCTTGAAATTCTGATTAATACTTCAGCTGAAACAAGAACAAGAGCTCCAGCATCAAGTGCTACTGCAGAGCTACGAAGCGCAGCGCCAACAGCTGGCGCAAGTTCATGAGAAACAGTTGCAGCAAAGACTGAAGGTGAGCACCAAAATATAACAAAATATTATTTGTAAAGATAATTAAAGTAAGAATATTTTCCCGCCTCTCTCAATTTTTTCGGGGAGGAAGGCAGGTTAGTTTGGAGGCTAGAGCGGGAGCAAGGCTAGAGTACAAGGCTAGAGGAAGGAGCTAGAAACTAACGGGAGGAGCAGAGCGGGAGCCAAAAACGAGTTGAGCGAGTGAACACATAAGAAAGCTAAAGCGTGTTGAATATATGATGCTGGCTCACACAGTGCAAAAGCGCCCGCCTAAAAATAGCATGTGTTTCAAGGTTACAATCGAGAAAAGTAGGAGAGCAACAGCACTGACAAAGACAAGTAGGAACGAGAGAGCCAAAAATGTATATATAGAAACGCTGCGAACGCTGTTTCAAGCTGCTTGCAAAAAAGAGACTGGCGAATTATACCCGCTTTTCACAATGCCATTTTTATATATCCACTGACTGACTCAACGAGGTTTATCGGGAACAGCTGGTCGATTTTGGATGTATTTCGTTCGAAATTTTGGGTATTTGGAAGCGCCAAAATTATTTTTGATTGCGAAAATTATTAATAATTATGCTTACTCAATACGTACGAAGGCCTTGAGCATTGAGTCGGGATTCAAGGGAAAAAAATTCTAGCTCCTAGAAGCGAAGGTCAGAGGTCAGAAAACCATACGCTGTTGTTCTATTTTGAATTTTGTCCCTGGAAACTTTCCTATTCAGTTTTGGGCACAACTTGTTTACTTTACAAAATTCAAAAATAGATTCAGACAAGTAAACAAACGAAATATCAAAATTCATGTAATCAAAACTCCAAGTTGAAACTTTGTGCCATTTATAGACACTGCTTTATTTGATATTTGCCAACGAATTTAGGACTCGAGGCTTGAAATTACAGACAAGAGGAAATGAGGACGCTGAAACCAAATATTTCCAGCAACTCTCAAAATAGACGGGTCGTTTTAAGGTCACACACGAAGGCTGCCATAGGGAAAGTTTTTTGCTCTATGGAATCGAATAGAAGGAGGAAATGTGCGCGGGAATTTTCATGGGTAACTTGATGATCTGCTGTGAGCGTTATTTGATGGGAATGTGAAAGTTGCTGCTATTTTTAGCATGGAAAAACTGGAGAAAGCAAGGGCAAAGCTAGTCATGGCTCAAGGATCAAGGACGGAATTTTGTTGAAACTAGACAACTTTTTCCATATGCTTGAACGAATATCCTAGCAGACATTGGAAAATTGGCGACAAAGTAGGAAATTGCAAATTTTAGTCGCGAATAAGGAAACAAGTTTCCTGTTTCCCGGGAAAGTGTGATAATTGGCAAAATGAGGAAATTGACAGAGAAAGTAGTTGATTCGCTAATGGAATGACGCAGCGCCTTTTGTAATTAACGCTTCGGAGAGGAAGCGAAAGCTCAGGTAATTTGCGGCGTAAGACTGTATAAGAGCCATTGAAAAAGATGATGAAAAAGTTGAAGCTCTATGGTTGTTATGTTGAGTAGAATGAAAAACGGGTTCTAAATATATCCGAAAATACCCGCCTTTTCCACGCGTCTTGCGAGGACAGGGATCTAAGAATAGCCCGGGAAGAAACTCGGCTGCTGCTGCTGCTGCAGCGGAATCTAGTTCAATCGATATTTTCACGTGTCCTTCTCCCGCTTCAACGTGTGCTATTTCTGAGCCTGAGAATATAATATACCAAGAAATAAGAACAGGGAAAGCCAAAGAGAGAAAGTTCAACTTTATATGAGACTTGGGACGGAAATATATACGCGAATCAAAGAGCAAAAAGCAATGCGGAATATTTTTGCACGTGGAGACTAAAACATGGAGTGGAAACCTGTATTTCTAAAAGACCAAGTTTGAAATTCGCGCCATGAGAAGAAAGAGAGACAAATTGGCGAAATTTTTTGTTCCGAATAAACTTCTCGGAACTGGAATTGAGGACGACATGAGGTGAAATCCTAGGAAACGGTAATAGTTTTTGCGAAGACACACGCTGATAAAAAAGAGAAAGTTGGATAGCTACTACAAAGGCGAAATTGAATCA
This sequence comes from Sphaeridia pumilis, assembly GCA_034698345.1. Taxonomy (NCBI): domain Eukaryota; kingdom Metazoa; phylum Arthropoda; class Collembola; order Symphypleona; family Sminthurididae; genus Sphaeridia; species Sphaeridia pumilis. Next base: position 16,301 of record JAQGBJ010001443.1, on the reverse strand, counting down.
GCGGATATTTTATATGGCTTGAATATCAGTGTCAAGTTGCATAAGGAGAAGAGCAAAAGTTTGTTGCGAAGACATAGAAAAAAGTCCAGTGAAAGCAGAAGCCATATGTCGGTCGGCCACCAGTTGCAAGCAATTTATATAGCACGTGGTGGAAAATTGGCAAAATTTGCGAATTTCATGTACCTGAAAAGAAGCGCATAAGTGAGCGTGAGAAAAAAAATGAGACGGGAATTTTTTTGGGGAACTTGAAACTCGAGTGAGCAATGGGTTTTCTGGTGAAACAGGTGCCAAACCGTTTATTTCTGATAATAAAGGCGGGAAACTGTGATATGTTTATGAAATTCAAAAATTGGTCTGGAAATCAACAGGTGTTGAGGTAATTTTTCAACCTGAAGTATTTTGGGGTCAGGCGGGAATTTTGAATTGAAATCAGAAAGCGTCAAGGGAAATCATAGTGGCCCAGAGCCTGAAACGTTGACAAATGTGACATGGATAAATGGGCGGGTCAGGAAGGTCATGGACTCAAGAATCGAGTGAACTTGAAAGCAATTTGAAAGCAAGGGGGAAAACAGTGGATTTGATGCCAAAAAATCTTGACTGAGTGAAGGCTGTAATATTTAAAGTTTTGAAAACCAAGGTTTAAGCTAAGGATTTTTTGAAGGCTGAGTGGAGGCTGCCAAGTTATGTTGATGAGACAGCTATAAACGAGAGACGATTTAAGAGTTGGAAATGTTTTTCCCGAAGGAGTTTTACGACCACAAGCGACGTCAGGAAGAAGAGCGCGACAAGCTCGAAGCGCTCAAGAAAAAGGAGAAGCATGAAGAGAGCGCCGTCGCGTCATCGGAAGTCAAGCAGAAGCTGCAGGGGTTTCTGCTCAAGAAGCAGCGCGAAGCGGCTGCTTCGGGCTCGGCGACCAATGTGAATCAACCACCAGGCGCTCCGTATTGGGCGCAAGCAAATGGAGAAATCAGGGTAGGAGGAGGAGGGGCTGAAGGGTCGAATCCGTATCGGACGCCGTTGATGCTGGCCAAGTATGAGGACTTTCCATTGAGGAAGACTGGTGAGTTGGAGTTTGGTGTTTTTGAAGTTTGTGAAGTAACACCGAGTGAAGTGTGGCAATAATAAATACTAACTGATTTTATAATAATCCCGCATGGTTTTAGCTTCGGAACCTGATCTCAAAAGGAGACTGAAGCAGCGTGTTTTGGAGCGACGAAGTAGTCCTTTGGTTCGTCGTAAAGACCGGTATATTAAAAAACGGTCGGGGCTTGCAAGTATGTAACAAGAGCTAACGGCGAGCGGGAATTTTGAAGTTGAATTTAACAAGAGCGACTGTTTTCAGTGGACGGGAATGGAAGCGCTGGAAGTACTCCCGACTCAGGACCCAACTCTCCTCCTATAGGAAACGCGGCGACTGCGCAGTCGGGAAGTGGCGGCGCAACACCGCACGAGGACCAGAACGCGGGACCAGGTGGCGCTAGCGGCGGAGGGTCGCCGTATAGCCATGGAGGGCACCACTGGACAGCTGCGGGACCTGCAAGCAGCCCTAGTGTCACAGACCTAACGTTGTATAGCAGTCCCTCTTTGCCGAATATATCGTTGGGCAAGCCGATACCGTCGCAGCCGGTAGGTGGCGCAGGGAAGCTGTTTTTTGGAAGTATGGCTCTTTAAACGGTTTTTGGTTGCAGGATTCAAAATTGGCCGCGGTTTCAGAGACCGAAGTGAGATTTCTTCCAACAATTCCCATTGGTTCCACGACGACTACTGCCGGAGCTCTTGGGATGTTACCGCCATTTTATCCGCCACCACACGCCATTTTGGATCCTGCGGAGCTGGAAGAACTGTACCGAACTGGGAATTACATGGCTTTGGCTTCTTATCACGCCGAAGCTGCTGAAGCCCAAAGCCGCTTGATGGCAGCACACGCTGCTGCGGGGGCGGGGCCCATTCCTGTAGTGACTGCTCCGGGTCGGACGATCCATCGACCGCTGGGACGTACTCAGTCAGCGCCGCTTCCGCTAGGGCATCCAATGCTTGTCATGACTCCTGCGGCGGCTGCCGCCGCAGCTGTCGCTGCTCAAGCAGCAGCAGCAGCTGCTGCTGCTGGGGGCGGGGCTCCGCCCCTTGACCCGCAGCAAGCTCACCAGTTACTCCGTCACCATATCAGACAGACTGTGCTGACCCGAGCGGGAAGTCGAGGTCAGGTCGTGAATCCGCTCAGCAGGACGGAGAGCGTGGAAGAAGACGCTGGCGAGAACGAGAATGAGATGAGCGAGTCAGAGCCCAATGAAGGCTCGTCGACGAATAACATTCCGGGTGTGGTTTTGCCACCAGCTTCAGCAGTTCCTATCAGACTTCATCATACCATTAGACCATTGAGTCGGGCGTTGTCAAGTCCGTTGGTGGCGCTGGGGTCGACTTCGCCGCAACAAATGATGCACGATTCTCAGCATTACGGCAAGGGAAATGGACATGGGACTGGGATTGCTTTCGATACGTTGATGCTGAAACATCAGTGTTTGTGTGGGGACAATTCGCAACATCCTGAGCATCCTGGAAGACTTCAGAGCATTTGGGCAAGGTTGCAGGTATAATCGAAGTCGAAATTTTGGAATCTTTGAATTCGGAATATTGCTAAATTTTAAAATTTTTGCAGGAAACTGGGCTTGCGGCAATGTGCGAGCGAATTCGAACAAGAAAGGCGACACTCGAAGAGATCCAAAGCTGTCATAGCGAAGCTCATACGCTGCTTTTTGGTAGGTTTTGAAAAATTAATTGACTAAAATTAAATATTTTTTACAGCAGCTTTAATGTTCGGATTTTGCAGGTACAAACCCATTGAGCCGACAAAGACTTGAACTGAGCAGATTTCCGGAATCCAGTTTGCCGATAAAGAGCCTCGTCCGACTACCGTGCAATGGCATCGGCATCGATAGTGATACGACTTGGAATGAACTTCACACGCCATCTGCCGCTAGAATGGCGGTTGGATGTGTTTTGGAGCTGTCGTTCAGGTAAATTTGAGGCCATAAATATAAAAAAAATCACATCGTTTTACTTACCGTTAAATGGACTTCTAGAGTCGCAACGGGAGACCTGAAAAACGGCTTCGCCGTCGTCCGTCCACCAGGACACCACGCCGAACCTGTACAAGCAATGGGCTTTTGCTTCTTCAACTCGATAGCGATTGCAGCGGCGAATCTTCGAAACAAGTTAAATCTGGACAAGATTATGATCCTCGACTGGGACGTTCACCATGGAAACGGGACTCAACAAATTTTTTATGACGACCCCCACGTTCTTTACTTGTCTATCCATCGCCATGATGAAGGCAACTTTTTTCCTGGAACTGGAGGTCTTCAAGAGGTACCAAAATGGCCAAAGTATTTTCAAAAATTTGTTACTGTTATATACTAAACGCCGTTTGATTTACAGTGCGGAGTTGAAGACGGCATGGGCTTCAACGTCAACGTCGGTTGGAGCGGAGGCCTCAACCCGCCACTGGGCGATGCCGAATACCTCGCCGTGTTCAGAACGATTGTGATGCCCATTGCCCAAGACTTCCAACCTGATATTATTCTAGTCTCTTGCGGCTTTGACGCTGCTTCAGGGCATCCAGCGCCGCTGGGCGGGTACAATTTGTCAGCGTCGTGCTTTGGATGGATGACCCAGCAACTCTTGTCCTTGACCCATGGCAAAGTAAGCACTTCAGGCATTTCAAGGCCATGGTTTTTGAAAAAAAACTAAAGTTTGAAATTTTTATTTAGGTGGTTCTAGTCCTTGAAGGCGGCTACGACCTTCCCGCCATCTGCGACTCTGCCCAAGAATGCGTGAGGGCGCTGCTCGGCGAACCCGTCACGCCCATCAAAGACGCTGAACTTCAGCGACCTCCTTGCGCCAACGCCATTGACACGCTTCACCGCGTCATCAATATTCAGTCACCTCATTGGCCCTGCATCAAGAGATTCGTATCGCTGGTCAACTGCAGCGCGCTTGAAGCGCAGGCAGCGGACGTGACCCGTGTGGACAACGAGACTGTTTCTGCAATGGCTTCCCTCTCTGTCCACCAGAGGTCCTTTATCGACTCTTCGAGAAGCAGCAGCAGCAGCAACCCTCCTTCGCGCTCAGCTTCCGGGAGGGTCCTCAACAAGGCCGCGCGCAGTATTGACGACAGCGGCGACGACCGCGATCTCAATGAAGAACCAATGGAGGAAGATGACAAGTAAAGAGTGGGCGCGGGCGCGCGCGCGCGCGCGCCTGCGCGCCGCGCTCTAAAGAACAAAACCGCTTCAATGTTATACGTTCTATACATAATCTTGTATTACGAAAAATTATTAAACGTTTGCTCTTTGTTATTATTATTGTACAACTAAAAAATGCGCTGGCTCGCTGAAACAGCAGATTACATACTATATATTATATACGTACAACCTAAGAAAGTATCGTTATAAAATGTATACATTTCATTTACAAATCCCTAGGATTCTATCAGACCATCAAAAAAATCTACGGAATTCTCTCATAAAAATATTTACGTAATTGTTGTTAATTGTTAAAAATATGAAACCCTTAAGTGTATATGAAGCTATTCTTTCAATTCTTTGTATTTGTTCAACGTGCGCTAATTTTAAATGTGATTGTTGACTGTCGCCATACAATCACGTGTTTTAAAAATGCTGGGTATCCTATTCTGTGAGTCGTTTTACATTCCAGTTAAGTAAGTTGATAATTGTTAAGTTTGGGTTTTAAAAGCATATTTGCTTATGAAACCAATCAAAAGTCAGACAAAACGCGAAACCAAGGGTTAATTCACGCGAGCGCCATCTACGTTCTCCGTTACGCAACATGTACAATCAGGAACTTGGCTATATAATATTTATGCAACAACCAGACACAAAACTTGAAAAACTTGTCGCGCCGCCGCTTGAATTGTACCTTATAAGTAAATATGTTAAATTGAGGATGATGAAATTAACTTTGTACCTTCACACAGATGGAAAATTTTATGAAAGTATAATACAAAAATATACGGCTTATGGATTCAAATAATTGTAACTCTGTCAAGCACACAAACAAACACACACAAAACAACAACAAACAACAAGGTATTTGAATTTTGGGTAAATTATGTAAATTATATGGGCTGTATTACGTAAAAACTGGTTGCGAAAAAGTTGGAGGGGAGGAGCAACAAGTATACTTGAGTTGAAGTACATACAAAGGCTATTTATATTTATGATAATGATTAGGTGCTCTCGCGCTTGTGTATAAACATGTGTTTCGAGTTACATTGTTGTTGATTGACGTTGATTGTGACGTCCTTGTGAAATAAAAACGTTGTTGTGTAAAAACTGATGGGGTTGCAGCGACCTCTGGTGAGCAAAAGTTCCATGTCATCGTCGCCGTCTTCTTGTAGTGTTGGGGTTGTGGACCCATTCGCAAAAATCTGACGATTCGTCAACAGCGCCCCAGCAGTCGATGGTTCCGTCGCAGACCTGAGAGACAAGGTCGGAGGTCGAAATGAGGAAAAAATACAAAAGTAGAAAAATTGATTTACCTGGGTTAATTTGATGCAATCACCGAATTTGCAGGGGAACTCGTCGTCGCTGGAAGTAATTTTGGATAATTTTAAATATGAACAGATATAATTTTAAGAAGGGTCTCGAAACTGGATACCTGCACTTGGCCTTCTGGCGACGACACTTGCCGTTTTTCATGAAACTGTTTACTTCATCTTCCCCACCTGTAAAAAAATTCGAAATCAAAATTACTGATTGAGTGAGGTGAGAAGGCTAATTTAAGAAAAATGAGAATATTCAGTCAGAACTCACCTGGACAATCTCTGTTTCCGTCACAAACCCGTTGAGCATGTAAACAAATGCCGGTGGAACAGCGAAACTGCTGGCATTTACACGGTTTGTCGATGGCTTTCCATTCGGCTTCTGTATTAACAAAAAATCAGAACCAAATTAGAAAAACGTAGCGAAAAATTGCTAGCAAGTAAGCAGTTTTGTACTTACTTGTAATCTGAACAACAAGGGCGAGAGAGATTAAAAGTACCAACGCTAAGAGCGCCGCGCTGCTAGGAGCGCGCAGCGCCTTGGTAGTCCTTAGGAGCAGCGCCATTGTGTGAATGAGTGAAGAGAGTCGAGACCAGGTGTGCAGTTGATTTTAGTTGTTGAAAAGATGAGTTTAAGAGTACTCGCGCCGTGTGCGCGCGCGCTCCGCGCTCCTTCGAACTTGAAGGCTTCAATCAAGGCTGTTGAGCATGTTAAAAACGAAGGCCAAGCCTTTCACTCAGTGTCCGCTATGCAACTGGTGCATAAGTTGTGGGTTATGAGTTTCTCAAGCGCAGCAGTTGAGGGCGCCACTATCACTTTCGGGATGTTAAATTAAATGTAGCTTGTGTGTCACACTTCAGTTGGGCCGATAAGAACAATTAAATAAAATTGGAATCCGAAACGTATTTGGTGGATCTGGGAATATATATACACCAAACATTGCTAAAATGATTATAGGCTGGTATTGCAAAAGGAAGTAATCAATCCAACAGATAACAAGCCCGTCAGTTAAACCTAGCTTTTGCAAAAACTGCCTCTCCTGGGTCTCTCAGTCAAAGTCTAATCGATAGAGATGGGCAAAATCACTTTTGATGAGTAGTTCTCGGGCTCACTTCTAACGACGTGTGGTCTAAAATTTTTAGCTCTATCAATCAAAATGTTGACCAAAACTTTGTTACTGGTGGCACTGGCAGCGCTCAGCGTTAACGCCGCACTCGTTAAACTAGACGACGCCAAAGACTACACTCGATTCAGAAAGTACTTCGTCAAAAGCACCTGCAGCTACTTTGAAAACTACGACGAGTTCGATAAGACTACCTGCATTCAAGGTCACCTAAACCCCACACCCGGAGACTTTGAAAATGCACAAGGAATCTGGATCCCTTGTCACAACACCAACAAAACCTCCTGCGAAATCACCTACTATGGACTTGACCTGATGCGCCCTCACACTGTTACTATTGGAGGCAAAATTATTGGCAATGGTACCATCAATGCTGTGTACGCCAAAAGCGTTTTGAACATTGAAGATCCTGCCTCATGGATATCTACGGGCGTGGACGGCTTGAATTTCGAACAAAACCCTGAGAAACCCAACAATGGCGAGTATTTGGATACCCGGTCGATCGCAGTGAGGCTTTCATTGCAAGCATTCGTATGTACCATTCTCAATATCCCAATGAAACGTGAAGTCACATAAATCGCCTAACCTAACCTTTTGACCCCCCAGGTCTTCAAATTCACGCTTAACGTACCTGATGACACCAGTTTCGCCTTTGTCGACCTCCTATCCTTTGAAATGGAGGACGACGAAGACAAATTACCGCCCCCACCCCCTGCTCCAGAAGAAGATAACTTGCCCATGTACTCCATTGATAGCGAAGCCCAAGCCAAGGCTTCAGGTCTGTGGAGTGAAATCACTTGTGCTCATGTTGAGCAAGTGAACGATTTCTGGGTTTGGGGATGCGAGCAGCCGGACGAAGTCAAGTGGGCGTTCGACAGGACTAATTTGGGATTGTGGGCGCCTTGCGCTTATGAAAGCTGCGATTTTGTTTTTGACTCGAGGACCAAGGCTCAGCGGCCTGCTAAGATCACGGCAGAGGGCGTTTTTGGCGCAGGCGCTCGGGTTACGGTTTCAAGAAAGAAGAGCGGATTGGGCAGTCCGTACCAGGTCCTGGTGGAGGAGCAGGTCCAGGCCTTCAAGAATGCTTGGGAGTATAGTATTCCAAAGGATTGCAGCTATGACGTAAGCGGCTGGCTAAAAAAATTACAAGGACTGTTTATTTATGGGGAATAGCATACGTTACATAATTGAAATAATTTTGGATCTCACTCAGTACTACAAGTTGACCATTTCAAGAACCGCGGGTCCCGTTGTCATCGACAAGATCACCGTTAAAATGCTGGACGAAGGCCAAGGCCAATGCAGTGGATTTTCTGGTCCAATAGCGCCTACGACTCTGCATCCGGCTATGAACTTCAACTGAAAATAGAGACAGTCGCGGCACTTCCGGCGCCGTTTGGTAAGAGTTCTTTTGTCGTCGATACAAGCTGTTGAATTCCTAAACGCTGTTTTATAGATATATTAAACGACAAATAGAACATACTTTTCGGGTTCCTGCAACCTCTAAAGTCATCGAAGCTTGTTGGACAAACACTTTCTGCTTAGCTTCGAATCCACAAATCCTGAAACATGCTACTGAAATGAAGAAAATCTGAGGTTAGCGGATACGTTTTCAAAACCAGAATCTTGTTCTCAGTAGGCAAAATTCCATAATCTCTGAATGAAAAATAATTTGAATTTCCACTTGCTGTTCAATCTCTTTGCAGTTTTGCAGCCTTCTAAAGGCCTTATTAGGGATGTCAGAAGTAATTTTAGAAGACCGCAGCGCCTTTCAGTGTGTCTTCTGGCACACAGCACGAAAGTTTCATAGCGTAGAGATCGAGCGGGCGCCACTATCGTTCCCTAGAGGTATTAGGGAATCAAAGATGTTCAAATAATAATGGACGTGACGGCAGTTGGACACTTCGATAGTTGGACATCTATGATATGTACATACTCCACTGGGGTAGGTCCAAGTAACCCGATCCTGACGCCCGTCGGTACAAGCAGCCCGATTTTACCTGCAAAAAAACCGCCACCTGACGCCGGCGCTCGACATGGGATGCCTAAAATCGGGTCCAACCTGCAAAAAACCCGACACTTTGGGTAAAAATAACCCGATTCGGGTAAAACACGCAACTAACCCGATGACGAGACTTTCAGATCAGTTGGCGGAACCAGTTTTAGTGAATACGTTTGTTTACCGGTTTGTTGTCGCCAAAACAACCGATCGACAGTTGACGCTGTCCTCAGCTTTTTTTATTTAAAAAATTCAACCTGATGACATTTGTAGCTGGGAAAACAAAAGTTCCAGACATGGGTCGTCCCAGGCCTAGTCGCCCTCCAAAAGTCTATTTTATGCTGTCATCATTTAAACCTTTCTTTATTAGCACAATAACACTTTCCCATAGTTATACATCGCGACAAAATTGTCTGTTCCTTTGCAACTACTTCTGCCGGCACTTTGATTTGGCGTTAGTGTTCTATTTGCAAAGGCAACTGCGAACTACCAACGAGGAAAAGTTCAACGCCAAGAACACTTGTGGCCTTTTAAATCTCAGATAATATTTGTCACTGAAGTAAAGTCACATCCGGCACTGCTACGGCTACAAATAAAACTATAGTAGAGATGTGCGAACAGCCGGGCAAAATAGATGCCTGACATACGGTGTGGATTTCGGGGCAACAAATGAATGAACCTTTGAATATGGTAATGCAATTTTGTAGGATTTGGTAGACTAAAGCTGTTTGTTGGACCATGAGCAAATGTACTTAGAAAATTTTCATATTAATTTCCCCATGTTTGTTTTAAAACGTGAGACCAGATTCGCAATGTACCGAACCGATCATCAATTCCCAATCAGCGATATTCAATTAATGTGTCCAACAGCCCATAAAAAAACCAATAAATGCCGTGATGTATCCAACGATGATGACCTTTTTTAGTAATTCGGCAATCAACCAAGTTTAGAATGAGACTTTAACAAATACAGGCTTACGAGATTTTGGTTACAAATTGGAGTTTTACAAGTTTTATGATAACTTGGCAAAGCTAGCAAAGTACCGTGAGCCCTTGGGTATTCAATCAAGGCTACTGATTATTTTTTTGTCTAAAAATAACCGTGAGTACCCTGCAAGAGAAAAGTAGATCGTCATCAGGTTTTGTAAGAAATGTTGCAGAGCATTGGCTCTGGGTTCAGGCCCTTTTCATGGAGGCCTATGATCGGCTCATGTACAGCTTGGACTATCGCCTGCTCTCCAGGTGCGTCTCTAAAAGTATGTACGTTCTTCGATGAATCTTGAATTGAAGGAGAATGTGCGGAGGCGCCTTTGAGGGATCCCGTGGAATGACAGTAGATGAGAGAAGCTTTTTTTGGTGCTGGCTTGATCCGACCGAGTAAAACTTGCGGAAGCATTATATTGCAAACGAAATCGCTCAAGTCGTAAGGCTTGAACAGTTAATTTTCAAGTCTACAACGATATACTAAATAAATTAAGATTTGATCAAACGTGGATTTTAAATTATTTCATAAAACTAATTACGTGACATGATGGAAGTTTTTGACAAACCGGATGAAGGAAGACATTTGCTGTTACGATGACACAATATGGAGAAACACTGAGGCAATGAGAGTAGCGAATCTACTGAAGCATTCAAAAGTTTGGTTTGCTTTTATATACAATTGCAAGAGCATTTCATGGCCATTTTGACCATAGCGACTTAAGCGGGAACGATTCGCAATGCTACCTCATTCGGCAAAAAATAGAGTCTGTAGGAAATAAGAATGGATGTTCTCAATTTAGATTTTCGGATTTGTGGCTTTTTTCATTGTAGCTTGCACCACTAAATAAATCTTGAGACGCTTTTTTTGATCTAGTTTGAAATTTGTAAGCTCTACGAGATCTCAAAAATTACTTCCAAATACTGATCAATGTTACTGTATTTTTCATTGGATACATCAGAATGATACGACTGAAAAAACCCCCTGAGAGAATTCTGATGTAGTGTAAAATTAAGTGATTGGGCCGTGTCTTTTGAAGGGGCTAAACTACCAGGTAGCATGAACTTTGACCTGTACTCTTGTTGCAAATGCACTTCTAACAAGTGAAAACTCAGAAATATACGGTCAAAACCGCAAAAAGGACAAAAGAAATTGTCAGCCGTACTTTAAAATCTAAGATCCAAAAAGAGGTCCCGAAAAGCCTTAGTGGTTTCACTTTTGCTCGAAACCATGAGCCAGTTTTGACGTAATTTTAAAATTTTCATCACTTCTTTTTATCACTATCACCCATAGAAAACAATATTGCTTCCAAAGATATCCCCACCGAATAGTTAGCGAATTTGTTGAATACCCGGTTGGATTTGGGGGAATATTTGCCAATTTCTCCTCGTTAAGCAATGTGCAAAATTTAACTCACCGATTCCATCACGGGCTTAATTTCTGCTAGCTACAATTTTTGACCAACGACAAAAATTGGCTCCCACTTTTTTATGAGCCCATTCTGACCAGCGTTAACTTTTGTCCGCTGGAGCTAATATCTAATTTTGGTGTATTCAATACGGAAAGTGACGCTTACAAAATCGGGATTTCGTAAGCGTAATGTTTATGAAAGTGTGGAAATGTAAGTAAAATTATATGTTGTTCGAACTTCCCTGGGAACATTCTTATCAATATGAAGCGTTACGTAATTCTGAGCGCGATGACCACCCACCCAAGGTAACAAATTGTCCTAAAATCCAGCACAACCACCGACCCCAACACCGTTATGTAATTATAGTATGCTCCCTAAATCGATCTATGTTGTCGTTACTTTTCGTATGTTACTGCACCTGCATCTTTCGAGGAGGTATTTATTCAATCGTCATTTATAGTCGAATTCTTGAGAAAGTATCGTTGTCGACTTAATTGCAGGTTTTACCCAAATCGGGTTACATGTTCCGACGGGCGTCGGGATCGGGTTACTTGGACCTACCCCAGTAGAGTATGTACATATCATACAGGTGTCCGAAATAATACATGTAGCTGTTGTGCAACACTTCGTGATGATAAAAGCACTGAAACATTTGAGACATGTCTTATACGTTCATATAGATCCAGGATAATACAACAAACACTGCTACAATCGACTCGTATTGCAAAAAGAGGTGTCAATCAATCTAAAAGATAACAAGCCCGTCAGTCAGCCATAGCCTTTTGCCATTGTTTCCCAATTTGCAATCTATCGACCTTGTGGCCAAAATGCCGTGCCCTCAATCATCGATCATATCATAAATCATGTCTAATCGATAGGTGATCCTCTGCCACCTGCCCAGTGTCGTTGGTATGCATACGAAATTGGTAAAAACACTTTTTTCATCAGTAGTTCTCGGGCTCACTTCTAACGACTTGTGGTCTATAATTCGTAGTTCTATCAATCAAAATGTTGGTCAAAACTCTGTTACTGCTAGCGCTAGGAGCGCTCAGCGCTAACGCAGCCCTCGTTCAACTAGACGACGTCAAAGACTACAACCGCTTCGGCAAGTACTTCGTCAAAAGCACCTGCAGCTACTTTGAAAACTACGAAGAATTCGATAAGACTACATGCGTTCAAGATCATCTTAACCCCACACCTGGAAATTTTGAAAATGCACAAGGAATCTGGCTCCCTTGTCACAACACCAACGAAAAATCCTGTGAAATCATCTACTATGGATTCGACCTCGAGCGCCCTCACGCGGTCACTGTTGGAGCCAAAATCATTGGTGGTGGCACCATCAAGGCTGAGTACACCAATAGCGTTTTGAACATTGAGGATCCTACCTCATGGAAATCTACGGGCGTGGACGGCTTGAACTTCGAACAAGACTCCGAGGAACACAATAATGGCGAGTATTTGTACCAACGGTCAATCAACGTGAGGAAGGGCTTGAACGCATTTGTAAGTACCGTTTAAAAAATACAAAAATATGAACAGAACACTTCTGACCTGACCTTTTGACCCCACAGGTCTTCAAATTCACGCTTAACGTACCTGATGCCACCAGTTTCGCCTTTGTCGACCTCCTATCCTTTGAAATGGAGGACGATGAAAACAAGTTCCCGCCCCCACCCCCTGCTCCCGAAGAAGATAACCTGGCCATGCACCAGATTGAAACCGAAGCCCAAGCCAAGGCTTCAGGTCTGTGGAGCGAAATCACTTGTGCTCATGTTGAGCAAGTGAACGATTTTTGGGTTTGGGGATGCGAGCAGCCGGACGAAGTCAAGTGGGCGTTCGACAGGACGAATTTGGGATTGTGGGCGCCTTGCGCTTTTGAGAGCTGCGAATTTGTTTTTGATTCGAGGACCAAGGCTCAGAGGCCTGCTAAGATCACGGCAGAGGGCGTTTTTGGCAAAGGCGCTCGGGTGGCCGTTTCAAGGAAGAAGAGCGGATTGGGCAGGCAGTACCAGGTCTTGGTGGAGGAGGAAGTCCAAAAGTTGGGTTACGCTTGGGAGTACAGTATTCCAAAGGACTGTACCTATGATGTAAGTGGCCTCAGAGAAGTTGGGATGTTTTGGAAAAAAGCTGGAGCTAACTGAAGTATGTTTGGTTTTTAGTATTTCAAGTTGACCATTTCGAGAGCTATGGGTCCAGTCGCCATCGACAAAATCAACGTTGAAATGCTGGAAGAAGGCCAAGGCGAATGCAACGGATTTCCCGATCCATGGGCTCCTACGACACTGCCTCCAGCTACTTCGCCAGCTTCATCGACTTCTGGAATTGGAGAACCTACAACGCCTGACAATGGAGGCAGCGGCGCTTCCAGCGCGGTTTTGGCGGGAGTTTTGTTGTTGGCTTGTGTCGTCGCGGGACAAGTTTTTTAATTTATTCAATGCTTCCTGAATTCGTATTTACTGGAAGATTATTTTCTGAAGTTTCTGTCCTGATAAATAAATAGACGAGAGAAGATTTTGGGTTATGAAATTTCAACCAACTTTATTGCCGAATCATAAACAAGGCTTTGCAGAACTGAACATAATTTGAAATTTCGAATTTTACTTCGAGGTGAATTTTACTTCCCTGCTGGAGCAACCGTCGTGGTTGTTGTAGTAGTGCAAGAAGGCAAGAACGTGAAGATTCTGCATTTCAAGCCGCTCAAGCTGGAGAAGAAGCGGGCGGATTCGATCTGGGATTCCTAAAGAAAAATTGAAACTGTTAAAAAGTTTGCTAAAAATAGAAGAAGTTAATTTTGAAGTATTGGCAAGTACCTCTGGGCTCTCAATGGATGCAGCGCTGACGATGGCAACAACAGCGAAGAGAGCGAAGCAGAAAATGGCAAAGAGTTTGGCGTTCATGGTGATGCGGTTTTGAAGTCGCTTGAAGCGTTTCAGAGTTTTTGGACAATTTGCTGCTTGCTGTAAAACGCTGCGGAAAAGTTAGTTGGCTTGTGATGACTTGAGCTGAATCGGCTGGGCTTTTTATTTGCATCAGCGTTCATTAGCCGGAACCGATGGATGAGAACAACGGAAAAACAGGATTCTGAGAACATTAAAAATTTTGCAATTTTAAAATACGGATGTAGAATTATATTGAACATTAATTCAATGGACGTTGAGCAATACAAGTTTTATAAATTACGAATTACCGATTCAAAAAGTACCTACAAAATATTGTCATGCTAATCAAGTGGAATTTGAAATTTAACAGATGTTTGATTTTGTTGGCGGACGCTTAAGCGATTGTTGCGCTTTTGTTAGGGTTTTTAAGTGACGCCATTGCAGAGTTGGCATCAGCAGGTGTTTCTATTTCTAGATGCCCTTGGACTTGGAAATTGAATCAGAATTGACTGATCAGGTTAACGCTTTTGGGATGGTATTGATGTCGTTTTATTACCAAAAGCGAATTAATTTTTACTGTATATTATTTAGTGCATAATTTTGTCAAACAGCTCATTGTGTCTAGAAATGTTCGTTGAATGTCTGTTAGGTTTGCAGATTCGGAAATATTCCGTGGACACATTGTATAGATGAAGTTAGCTTCTGGTGTTTCGAAGAATTAATTAATTCACGTTTTGATAATCGCATAGGAAGCACTTGAGCCGTATCAACAATAACTTTGCCGAGCTGTTTTGATTGAAATGCAGCAGTTTGAAACATATTTTAACTTTGTCAATGCATTTTAATACGGATTTTTGAAGAACTGATGAACATGATTTGCTGCGATCAATACTTGATAAGAGAATTAATCTAGCAAAAATGTCAATTTTAGTTAGCCGAAATGAGTAAACGGAAAAATCTGCTTCGAAGGCCTGGCTGGATGTTGAATTCAGTTGGCTTATTCGGTTTTCGGTGCGTCGCCTTCTGCTGGAGGAGCGCCACCTGCCGCAGGCTTGGCGGTAGTTGTAGCAGGACAAGTCGAAAGGTTAGGAAAAATAATACACCAACCGTTGAATCCGAACCCAGGCAGAATAAACCGTTGCTGAATTTCTTGTTGAGACTGTCAAAATAAAAAACCTTGCTGGTTAGCCATTATACACAATATTGCTGGGGTTTACAAGTTTTATGACTTCTTACCTCGGAAGGAGCCGCAGTGGTGAAAGCAACGCTGGCCAACACCAGCACAGCTAGAAAGACCGCTTTGGAGTTCATTTTGAAATTGATTTCGATGTTCTAAAGTTTTTGAAACTTAAAAACGTCAAACTGGATGGATATGATGAAGAAGTCAAATTTGCTGGAGCTTTTATATACTGAAAAAAATCAATCGTAGATATGTAACGTTTGCACTTGCAAATGCACAAATAAATCATACAATAACCCAAGACTATAAACCAGATTTTGTTCTGCAAAAAGAAAAAAACTTTGAAATATTCTTTTGGTTCTGTGGTTCTGCAGGTTGACGTCATTGGCTGGTCTATGAAAATAGTGAAATGCAGTCAGCTGTAGTTTTTGAGATGGAAAATGGACATGCCAGATGCAATTGTGCGGACGTAATAGAAGCAGCTGCATGTAGCAATCAGCAGAAATACTGAATTTCTCGGTGACTTTTGACGAAATATTTCTTTAGTTAAGGGTCAAAATCAGCCTCGATCCTATAAGCACCTTTGACTTGAGAAGAATTCCGGCCATTTAGAAAGGTTCCAAGTACTTAAAGTGGGCCTGCAAAAGGATAGATGTTCAAAATCTCGTAGGTTTTCAATGGTTTGACTGATCTTAACAATACAGTTGTTATATTTGTGTAAGTTCAAACTTTTGGTGATTCAAACTTTTGAAATGACTTTCATTCTAAGCACTAGATCAAATTAATGCTTGGATAAAACTGAATTGAGTTAGACCATATTTTGTACTTGGTTTTAGTTTTAGTTTTCGGAGTACCTGATTTCTTACATCTTGACATTGATTATATGCCAAAACAACCACGGTCGCGTTTTTCACATTAAAAACATCACTTGGTTCTAACGATGCCTGACAATAAATCGATTTACTATAACACAACGACTATAGATTTTCGTTGACGTTTCGCTTGAAAGACTTTGCTTGTCACCATTTATAACCAAACAAAAAAATCTTTTAGATTAAAAAACAATTAGATTTGCTCATTTGCTGAACGAGCTCGCATTATCTGCAAGTAGCAACAGCAGATGATGAACGAGATGAGCCAGATGACCAAGAAAACTGTGGAAA
>JAQGBJ010001442.1:0-23136 GCA_034698345.1 Sphaeridia pumilis | reverse complement strand
GGAGTCAGACCCGATTTCAGAATCATTCGAAACAAGACCGAATGCCATGCCAATAACTTGACTTGGGAAAATCCAGATATGAATTTTGATCATGTTGGAAAAGCCTATTTGTGCTTGTTCCAAGTTGCTACGTTCAAAGGGTGGATTCAGATTATGAATGACGCTACAGATTCGCGACAGGTAAAAAAATACTTGAGAACAAAATAACCAACCATAGATAGATTTTTCAACTAATGGTTTTCAAATTCCACAGCTCGACGAACAACCTCATCGTGAAGTGAATTTTGTAATGTACATTTACTTTGTAATCTTTATAATTTTTGGCTCCTTCTTCACCCTCAATCTATTTATCGGAGTCATCATCGACAACTTCAACGAACAAAAGAAAAAGGCAGGAGGGTCACTAGAAATGTTCATGACAGATGACCAAAAGAAGTATTACAGTGCCATGAAGAAAATGGGCTCCAAGAAGCCCATGAAAGCCATTCCAAGACCAAAGGTAATTATTTTTCCTTTTCTGTCAATGTGGTTTCGCTACTTTTGTACACAATGAAAAGGCCACAACTTTCCCCGGTTTACGTCTCCCACGAAATCTTCATCGCTTTTATCTTGTTCCACGTGGTTTAATTTCCGCCTTGTTCAAACACACCTTTTGGGTGCCCACAACCGCCTACAGTTGGGTGAGCGTTTTTTGATGTGGTAATAACAGTCTTTGGTTTGTTTACTCCCTAACAGTGGCGTCCTCAGGCGGTTGTCTTTGAGATATGTACGAATGCCAAGTTCGACATGATCATCATGTTGTTTATCGTCTTCAACATGGTGACAATGACAATGGATCACTTTCAGCAAACCGAGGTACGCCTTTTTCAAAATGTTGGACGACATTTTCCATTTCACCATCATACAAGACCACATGACTTTCTGTTCTGAAGATGACAAGCCTTCATGTGGTCTTGGGGATAAAGAGTGTTATATATATATACGTATATTGACTGACTAAAATGTGGTTTCCCTTTCATGTCTTTTGAATTTGACTGACGTTTTTCACTATATATATTTATGTCTTTTACACAGGCTTGGGACAGAGCTCTGGAGATATTGAACGGAATCTTTATTGCCATTTTCACATCCGAATGTTCCCTGAAAATATTTGCTCTCCGCTACCACTACTTTAAGGAACCATGGAATCTTTTCGATGTCGTTGTCGTGGGACTGTCAATCATGAGTAAGTTTCTCTATTCTTTCTATCTTGTATTATGGAACTTCCTCCTGGAGAGAGAGAGAGACATTTCATTTTCGTTGACCTTTCAGTACGTGTAATTTTGACCTCAAAACCAGAGATTTGACGAGCACTTGTCTTTTGCAGGTCTTTTGCTCAGCGATTTAATCGAGAAATACTTTGTATCTCCAACTCTTCTTCGAGTAGTCCGAGTGGCAAAAGTGGGTCGAGTTCTGCGTCTCGTCAAGGGCGCCAAGGGAATTCGAACGCTTCTTTTCGCACTCGCCATGTCGCTCCCAGCGCTTTTCAACATTTGCCTTTTGCTCTTCCTTGTCATGTTCATCTTTGCCATTTTCGGCATGTCCTTCTTCATGAACGTCAAGATTCCGCAGGGAGGTCTGGACGAAGTGTACAATTTTCAGACATTTTTCCAGTCCATGATTCTACTCTTTCAAATGTCGACTTCGGCAGGTATGGAGTACTTGGACTTAAGCTTGGAATAAGTATCAGGGTCAAAATATAATTTCAATTTTTTTTCCCAGGATGGGACGGAGTCCTTGCTGGAATCATAAACGACAAAGATTGCGACCTCCCAAATCCTGACTTGGGCGACCCTGGAAATTGCGGAAGCCCGACTGTTGGAATTGCCTTTTTGCTGTGCTACCTCGTAATTAGTTTCTTGATTGTCATCAACATGTACATTGCGGTCATTTTGGAAAACTATTCGCAAGCTACCGAAGAGGTCCAAGAAGGTCTCACTGACGACGACTACGACATGTACTACGAAATCTGGGCGCAGTTTGACCCTGACGGTACTCAGTACATTCGCTACGACCAACTGTCTGACTTTTTGGACGTCCTCGAGCCGCCGCTACAGATACACAAGCCTAACAAATACAAGATTATTTCCATGGACGTGCCTATTTGTAAAGGTGAGAGTAAGGACATTTTTGGTTCCTATATATGTTTCGGAGTTTAATAATGCATGTTTCGATAGTTTTTCACTTGCTTTTCTTGTTCACTCTAACCAAAAGCCCTAATTGCACATCACCTTCTCACCTGTTTCTTGTTCTCTCTTTTTTCTATAACACAGTGTCTTTTGCTCCAGGCGACATGATGTACTGTGTCGACATTTTGGACGCTCTCACCCGAGACTTTTTCGCCCGTAAAGGGAACCCGATCGAAGAGGCCGTGGAGCTCAACGAAGTCCAAGTCGCGCTGGATCGGCCAGGCTACGAACCCGTGTCTTCGACGCTGTGGCGCCAGAGGGAAGAGTACTGCGCCCGCCTTATTCAAACTGCCTGGAGAAAACATAAACACTTGAGAGCAGTGAGTCAGCAGGACTCGAGGACTGACGATACCGAAGACAAGTTCACAACTTCCGTCGTCATCGAAGAAGGCGAGGGAAGTAGTACCCACAAAGTCGTCATTCACTCAAGGTCGCCGTCCATATCGTCGAGAATGACAGATGTCTAACCCTTGTGAACGCGTCACATGACCATCAGTTGGCATGGAGACGTTGTTTGTAATTTTTATTATTATTATTATTCTATAGCTTTTTCCATTTAAAATATGAATTCTGGGGAAGTAGTCTCCAAGTCAGTCAGTCAGTCAATTTCTAGTAGTTTCAAAAGGCTTTTCAAATCATCATCGACTACTATGACACACGCTTTTTTATTAATACACTTTGGTTCCATCATTTTACGTCCTATATATTATACATATGAGGCTTGATTATAATGGCCCTTCCTTCCAATTGAAAAGGTGGCAGTTACAATTTGCTAGAGGCTCCTGTAATTGCCGATACAAAATTGACAAACGCGCACGAAAACGACGAATCTTATTGCAACGCTCTTCTGTGTAACCTAAGTTAAGGCAGATATTTTTGTACTGTAATATACACACTCACAACTATATTTATAAGCTTTCTTCAGTGCTATATACAAAGCTGTACGTTTCACATCCCTCTCAGCATCAAAACAATTCCCACCTTTCTCAACTGGCATGATATATATATGATGCTGCTGCTACGCCATTTTAGATTTAAAAATTCTGCTCCTGTAGAATTGTAGAAAAGATTTACCTGGATCTCTGTATCTTCCTACTTCACTTATGGTGCTACTTTGGTTCTATGATAGCTAAATTGAAAAATTAGATACTGTTATATAAAGTACTCGTAGCTACATCTCTACCTACTGTGTGTTCTTGATGAACGCATTATACGATTTTGCAACCCTATTATATAAACTTGAATTGGGAAAAATACTTCGATCAAGTTATGGTTATCATGTGTATGAGGATAACGTCTCTTGTCGCTGTTTCAGCAAAAACCCATATTTGAATGCAATACTATTAGTCGAATTTATTGCCTTTTGCAAGACCATTTATACGGTGTGATACAACAATACGTAAGTACAGTCAGAGTTTCTGTACATATTACTAGGGGGCGATTAGTTATGTCAAAATATCACATGTCTCTTTATGGCCCTTGTTTCATATTAATTTTTGAGACAACATTTTTAAAATGCCAAGTAGCTTTTCTAAATGGCACTTGTATCGAGCGAGCGTAGGTAATTTAGCGGGTTTTTGACACCTATCTAACAAGGTTCCTTTTACAAAATGTCCTACAGAATTGGCATGAGTATGTTATGTAGAATGTTTGATTGCCATGAGCTATAATTATTAACAACGAAACAGTGAGTCAAAGCTGGTTTAGATGTAGCGTTTTTAGGGATACAAACGGGTGGATATTACGAAATGAAGTCGATAGCTAAAAGACTAGAAAATAGTTTAAGTTTGTTACAAACAAGTTTACGATAGATTGGACTTGATTTTTTCAGAGATAGACACTTGGCACAAACTAGACTGGACAACTAGGCGTTTCTCTTTCTAGCTCTTACTAGTGATTAATTGGGTACCAATAGCGATAATATAGACTTTATAAAATTGTTTTTTCGTCGCTTGTACGCTAAACTATTACTGCTGAACACGTAATATAATTACGGGATTTTGGAGAACCTGTTGTAAATTTATTGCTTACTGAAGACATCGCAGAAATAAAAAAACTCTAACTGGATACGGTGAATAATCTACTTTGACTTCAAATTGTCGAGCGCAGCAATCTTCAATGTCTTATTCGGAAGCTGCACGATCTTCGACGTCCTTGAACATTTCGCTTGTGTACATTATTTCAACTGCTTTTGGGGGAAGAGCTTCACTGTTTCTTCGGCTCTAGGCAGATTAAACAAAATTATTAAATCATACTTGCTTGGACCAAAAAAACACTTTTTGCCAAACTTATGGGATCAGGCTCGCAAACTCGTTCATCACGAACAACTTCGTCACGCCGACGATCTTCTCAAAGGCAAAAACATGTATGCGCTCGTCTTCAACGTACGCATACCGCGAAATTTTATCCAAACTTCCATTTTATTCTCGCTTACTCCGTTTTGGCTTAGCTGGAAAAAAATAACAACTTCAGCCAAT
This sequence comes from Sphaeridia pumilis, assembly GCA_034698345.1. Taxonomy (NCBI): domain Eukaryota; kingdom Metazoa; phylum Arthropoda; class Collembola; order Symphypleona; family Sminthurididae; genus Sphaeridia; species Sphaeridia pumilis. The sequence continues at coordinate 18,431 of JAQGBJ010001442.1, read as the reverse complement.
AACCACACCAAACTTGAGCACAAACTTGAACGTATATCTTTAATTAACTACCATCTTCAGATTCAAAGTAACGGTTTGGAATCCACTTCAATGCATTTTATACTTTTCTTTCTCTTTTTAGAGATGTTTGTAGTATCATTTTTTACATTTTCATTTTACGTAGGAGAAAACTATGAATGGAAACTCAGTAAAAAGGTTGCAGATGAGGCGATAAAAAGCGATGTAGATCTCGGCTGTTGGTGACTGCTGTAATCTCACCACCATTATGTTGTTGAGATGAGATGTCACATCGGGTCCAGTGAGACGTCCGGAGCGTAAGAGAAACACCAGAACAAATGTGTTGCAATGAAATGCGTTGCAATTCATCTGAAATAATCACTTGTTTTTGTGGGTGAGCTTAAGATTGATCACCAAAAATGAGCTGCTCAACCGCGCAGCGATATCCAGTTTCAGGGAAAGCAGCAACTTCCATTTGCTTCTTCAACGAATTGGCCCATGGGCCCTCTTGGAGCTTTATCTGAAAGCAATTTCAAACACTATTACAGCTTTTTTACACTGGCTATTGTCGTTCGAAGGCGCAGAACTGAAACGTCATTTAATTCTATGCTTTTGGAAATCAGCACTGATGACCTTGCCTTCTTTTTGTCGCATATAGTCCTCTTCTGCGGCTTGTAACCGTTGTCCGTAGAATAAGCATGGAAACCGTTTTCAAGTTTTTTGAGGTGTTTTTGCCGATGATAGTTTTGGCTGCGCTCATCTTTTTTGAAATTTTGAGTCATCTAAAGAAACGTGACAACTGTGTACTTCTAGGTTAATGTTCGAGTTGAAAGAATTTGTTTGATTTCATTTCAAGTAATTAATTTTCTGCAAACGTTTTCGAAATTAAAAATTTCAGCATACATAAAAATAATATCATATCGTTTCATCATGATTTTTCAATTGCAAGACAACAAGTTTGTAAGTGGTTTGCAACACTTCAGCTTTGCTGCCCATGCTATTGGTTAGCCCAAGTTGTTCGTTCAAAGCAAGCGTTGTGAGTAACCTTTTCTAAAGAATAAACTCCACTTTTGTGACAATTAGTGTCATGTCAATTCTTCAAGATGGCGATGTATATTATTATAATGTTATCAACAGAGGGTTTCAATAATATCCGCTTAAATAAAAGGATAACTGATTGAGTGAATCGTTTTAAAAGAGGCTTGAGATAAAGAGGAGTAGCAGTTGGTAAGTCTTTTTTATTCAAGCAGTTACAGTTACATGTCTGGTACACTTGGGTTTTGAAGTTCAAGTATGGTTTGCAGTGCATATCTCGCCTTCGGCCGATAGCTAGATACAAATTTTGTTTTGTTTTGTCCCTGGGAACATCATCAACCATCACTTCTCTGCCCAGTGCAGAGAAAAGTTTTGAAATGACAAAGTTGAAAACTTACATGATATTGCCGCGAATCTTTTTTGCAGCTGCAGCTGCTGGTCATCTTGCTCTTCTTAACCCCGAAGAAATTTCCAAATTGTCTCCCAACCTGCTTGATAACACTGTCAGAGCACTTAAAATAGCAGAATTTTGCTACCTGAAAGCATTTGTCCTTCTGCCAGTTTCAACAGTTTACAACTACTCCAACGCAAGTTTGGAGCTCCTTCTCAACCTGGACCTGCCTAACCCAACATCGATTCAAACTTTAAATGTAAGCACTACGGACAGCGCTATGGCTAAAACAACCGAATTGATCAACCCTTCAGACATTAAGCATCTGATAATTCGCCGGGACATCGATGCGGCCACAATGCGCTACCATCGCTGCAGCGTCACCATCATTTTGCCGTATTTGAATTCTCTGTCCAGGTACGTGTCCGCCGTCCGTTTCTTCCACTACTTTGGCTACCTCTCTGAAGTCTTGGGGCGCAAGGTTCTTGCTACAGATGTCACCTTCCTTCTTGACCCTTCAGATCGGTATAATTTGGGCTACTTTGATGCTTTCCGAGGGCCGCATTTTCGGCTATCTTACAGCACGACGTCGATCAACATTTTGTTGCGGTATCGTTGTTGGCCATGGGCTGTGATGGCTTGCTACCGTTGCCCAGTTTCAGATAAAATAGGCACTATTCTTCTTGATTTTTCAAAGCAGACCTTGGACCTGGGCGTCGTTCGATCATTGCACACTTCGGGATTCCGAAGTGTGGCTGGTGACGGAATATCGATTTATCAAAGCTTCATACCAAGCTGCAAGCAAATGAATTCAAATCCAATCTATTGCTCCCTCGAAACAATCGCCGACAATTTAAACGCAACTTTGGTACCGAATGGCTACTACTTGAGCGAAGGCAAGAGTTTGCTGGGTCATGTTCAAACACACTCGTTGGGCTCCTTGGACTTGTACGAATCGATATTGACGTACACTTCAAAATCGGCAAAATCAAGTTTCTCTTGGGTTACGTGGGCTAATCAAAAAGTGACAATCGCTTACTTCACAGTCACGGATGTTCGAACTCGGACGGTTTCAGCTTTGTGGGCGCCAATGGACAACATGACTTGGGCTGGTGTTGGAGTGTCTGTTTTGATGGTCTCGACTGCAATTTGGACGTTTACCGTTTTGAGGTTTAAACAAAGAGTCGTCAAATTTAGATTTGCTACCATGATGTTGCATGTCGGGAAATTCTTGCTTGACCAAGGGCACTTGCCGAGCTATTTTACCAAGGTAAGGTCGACCAGAATATCTCTCGTCTGTTGGGTGCTAATGACGCTAGTCGTCGCCGGTGGCTACAAAGGCGCTGTTTTTTCAACAATAACCAAACCAACCCAGCCAATTGTACCTCAGTCAACCGAAGAGCTAATCGCGTTCGACGGCGATGTAGTCACTACAGCAAGTTATTTGAACGAAGCACTGAATAGGAGGATGTCTTTGATTCATGACGCTGTGCGGGATTCACGGGATCGACTGGGGAAACTCGACTTGACTGAAGGAGAAATTGACTTGCGTCTACAGACCCAAATTCGGTTTACTGACAAACTTCGGTTTATATCTTCGGAGCAGAAGGATTTTATGCTGTCGCTGGTACGAACAGTTAAGCTCAAGACAAGGAAACATGCTGAGATTGCGCCCGAACTTGAGTTTCGTCTATCGGAGAACCATGTTTTTGTTGACGAAATTTCTGACATCGTAATGTACCAAGTGATTCTGAAGAGCTTGGGACTGCAGAGAGTTGGAGTTCGAGGAATGGACTTAAACATGTTTTCTGAAGTGATTCCAGTTTTGGTTGAGAGGACGCTGCTGGAGCTCATGTTCGTTCCGAAAATGTTTCAGCTGGCTCAGGCAGGGCTCATCCAGCATTGGACGAGGCGAAATGAGCAAATGAATATTGTTACAAAGCTCACGGCGCTTCAGCAATCACTGAGGAAGAGTCCAGAAGAAGTACCTGCCGTGACAAGGACGACGACAATTCCTGAGGCTCTTCAGGACCCTGACAAAAATGGCACCAGTAGCAATCAGTCGGTCTTAGTCTCCCATGATTCGGCTTCAGAGGTTGATGGGAAAACAGTTGACGACGACGATGCTAGTTCGGAAGCGATTCAAGAATTCATCAAGCCTCGAAACGTGTTGGTGCACCTCTTTAACGATTTCCTTTCTTCGAGTTGCGTCAACTTGAGCACTTCAAGAGTGGTTCATACTTTGGGGCTCAGAACCGCTTTCAAGATTTTCGGAGTTTTTCTGGTGATGCTTATCCCGATTCTCGTAGTTTTTGGTGTCGAATATTATCTTGGTAGACGGAAGAAACCAGAAAAATTGATTCATGCTAAGAAAGTCCTCGAGTCAAAGGATTCAGTTTCTAACAAGCTTGAACAGCTCGATGGAAGAATAGCTACAGTGGATACCCTGCTCGATCAGGTCAGCGCCAACTTTGAGTTAATCCTGCCGAAACCAAAAAATCTGGTGAAAGTTCGAGCAGTATCAGAAAATGGTAACAAACCAAATTAAAAAATCAAAGATGAAATACTGCGCATAAAAATGCACCAATCCAAACTCGAGATCGAGATTCACAACTTGTCGTCGCGTCTTGAGTGGCGATTGTGATGAAATAAAATTGGTTAATATCAATATCGGTTTTAGAAATGTTATTTCTATTAAATACACCTGTACACATGCTTTGTTTTACAGAAATCACCAATTAAATCGCTATACTCAAACACTCAGAAATTATTGATATTGGCTCCAAACTGCCAGTTTCTTGTTGACACACCTCCAATCTTTCGCGAGCCGTGAATTTTATACAGGTCCTTCTTCGTTTCAACTTTAGAAGCCGTTCTCATCACACTTTCCCCTCAAGCTCTTCACAACTGCCCACATGCCAGAAATGCCTTACAGGCCTTAAAATCAACCGCTACCACAACTGTTGACTAAACGCCTACTTGATAGATAACCATTGCCACAAGCTCTAAAATCAGGTAACAAATATCACAACGATGTAGTTTGCAGTTCCAAAACCTTACATACTCTTTCAAACGCATTGAAACTGACAACTCTTCTCCGTGAAAGCTAGCCCCAGTCGGAGCGCAACGCTAAACGCTATCTACCGCCAGAACTATGATGTTCTGAAGACAATATTGCTTGCTCTCCCTGCCGTCACCTCTGCGCTTCGTAAAGCGCTAGACTGGCTCAAGTACGAGAAATGGCAAACTTTCCCGGCACTTTTATCTATACCTTTGGCGAGGACGCTTCTCTCGGAGCGTTCCGGCAGTAACGGTGCTACCATAACTACATCATTGTGCGTTTCCTTCGTTTCGTTTGATTCCGTCTGCAACACCAACCAAGTTGCCATTAGGACAAAAAGGAAGGACAGTAATTGAACTTGTAGCAGTGGCCACTACTGCAGCGAGTCCTCAGACGCCCACAAACTCAAGTTAGTCGCAAGTTGTAGGAGACTCCTGGTCTCTAGTCGTTAACTCTTGTCGCTCTTCTCTTTCGTGATTGAATAGTAAATTTGAACAAAGTTTCCTCAGCCACCACTGCCACCTGAACCTGCGTTTGTTGTTTTCGATTTGGAAAATTGCAGAAAGTGATCCCTTCCATCTACTTGCTCTACGACTGAATCACAAAGTTTTTCCTCTACCACCAGTTCCAACTTTTTCAATTCCATTATTTCACAACCACACAGCTGTCTATCCAACTGTCGAACCAAGAGCAAGTCAGGTAAGTTCAAAAAGTGAAATTTTATACCACGTTCCACAAAGGTCAGCAGATCATGTGACTTTTTTATGAACGAGAGTAGCAAGAAATTCAATTCAAAGACAGGAATTCGTAGGCGAAATTTGTAAAAGTCTCCGTATGAAAAAAATCATAAAGCCTATACTTTTGATTTGATTTATTACGTTCATTAGAATTCCAGCTACGTCGCTCACAGGCCAGGTAAAATTACTCGGCTGCAGTTCAATCTTGTAGTAGTGAGTAATGCCCGGCTGTATAAACCGTGATGGATTCGATAGTCAGACAGGTATGCGAGAATCTAATGTTTCTACGCGTCTAGAACACAGCGCTAGACAAACCGACAAACTTGTTAGAAAACTTGGCTCTTGGCTGATCTACCATAACTTTTCAATAGTCTCGGATGTCAGTTATATACAGAATTTTGTTCCTTCAAACGAAGGTGGTGTCACATTACCCGGAATGCCTATGATCCACTTCAGAGGCTCATCAGTCAGATTTTGTTCCACGGAAAACTTCCATGGAGTTTTTTTTTGCGTTTTTTGTAGAAATTCTCCTTGTAATATATATTTTGTTTTTTTGCGGATTCAGATATTACGAGGTTCTGAACTGAAGTTTCGAAGACGAACCACCTCAAATTTTTAGTGTCTTTTCAACTTGGAACAAAGTGTCTAATTAACCAAACGGAGCCTTTTAGCATCAGGTAAGGATTTCCAAAAACATTTCCCATGCCAACCAGCTTTGAAGTTTTCCGAAAATATCCGCTATTATTTTGATTATCCGAAGCGACTAACAAGCACTTATTTCCGCTCAAAAAGACGTATTGACGTCCATACAACGTTTATTAACGTGCGTGTGAATACACGGAATTCGTTCTTCACTATACATGCGAATCCTCGCCATCCTCATGTGCTCCTATTGTTCTAACCCTTCTAGCGAAATCTCTAACGATTTGTAATCTGTAAACCAACTAACAAGCAACGCTCTTGTACAATGTACGGCTCGCTGATTCCATAAATGCGTTCCAGACATCACATCTCAAATCTAAAGCAAATTCATCCGAAATTGCCGAGCAAATCTCATGTCTTCAGCACCGATTCCAACTGTTTTTGTTTATCCACGTACGTGGATTAGATTGAATTTCGCGAGAAAATTCAAAATCAGAGGCACTTCCGCTATATATTAGTCTGATCCTGATCCTATAGTGACAACATCCTCTGAGAATTCCGTCTGGTTCTGAGTCAGACTCTGCTGATAAAGGGACGAAAGCTTATGTAGCCATAGCCAGCAAGAAAAACATCAACAGTTGGAACTTGAAATAGCAATCAGCCAATATCACTTGCTCCAGCTCTATAATCTACAACCACCCATCCAACTAAATAATGTTTGATCTCGATCAAGGACTGTAAACAGAAATATCGATTCCGCGCTTCTTCTTCCACCCACCAGCCTACAACATTGGCCAATAATTGCGTCCTCTCGTCCACATACATGGGTATGATTTCCGAGAAGAGGATATAAACTATACAGTATCAAATCAACAGTATAAACAAAGCTATTAATGTCGCTTCCATCATTACAATGAAGTATTGGCTCAATTAGATGAGTGGCTTCAGCAGGACTCCAGGTAAACTCTTGTTTGCTGTCATATGCCTGGTAAAATATGTGTACAAAAAGTCGCGAGCAATTTCGTTGGAAATTAATTCTGCTGCCGCTGGCTTTTTTGTAACATCCCTTGCACATTTTCTGTCCGTCACTCATCACGTAAGGTACATAGTTGACCAAATTTCAAAATGACAGCTATAAATTAGCTATGTGTTTCTGTATATGAATTCACAAACAAAAGTATATATATATACATACTTTTATTAGGTTTTCTGCCAGAGCTCTGACAGGAATTTGGAAATACATACCTGGAATATGTCACCATAGACATCCACGCAATATCAGGAGGAACACGCGTCTGATTAACCTCTGAACCTGGACTCCAGGTCCTGGAGAAAGCCAAAATGTGCCTAGTTTTTGATACACAAATTTGTATTTAGCGTTTGGCCTGAATAAGAGAAGAGAGAAAGCAATTAAAGCAAGTACATACTTTCAAGGGTGAAAGGACACAACACATTAACTAAAGTAAAAGGCGGGCAGGCCTGCTCAGCGTATTTGATGAGACGGAAGATAGATTCTGGGGAAAAGCAATAGCGCTGATGATGATCATGTTGTTGTTGTCTAGTGGCGCAATCAAATTAGCGTGTATTCAGTATTATTAGTTTGCTCCTTTTCTCTTCTTGTAATATATTTTGGACGATCAGCCAAAGCCTTTGGGTTTATAGCGGCGACACGTTAAAAAGAGCTTTTGGTGGCTCGGTCGATTTTGCGTGCCTTACCTTTCCGCTCCTAATGGATTTGGGCGAGAGAGAGGAAAGAGAGCAAGAATGCCTGTAATGTTTGAATTATTAATTATGCTCACCTGACGTCAGGCAATCATAGTCATTTCCCTCATCAGTGTCATTGTTTGCCCTGGTTTCTGCTTAACAAGCAAAATATTCCCTTTAATATTCCCTTTCAGAGACAGGCGTATTTTTGGAAGACACAGATGATAGAGCCATGTTTGACGCTGCCTCGCCAAAGCTGAAATTAAGATTTCAACACTTGAAGAAGAGGTGAAACAAGTTTTGTATTTTCGTGCAAAGTTGTCAGTGAGTATTCTCCTCAAGAGCCAATTAAATAAAATTTTGTCAAGAGGTTTCTCAAAAGAAGCTTGTGAAAAACTGTTAAAACTGCAAGGCTCGCTGAAGTTTGAGTGGGCGGTGGGAGGCTCAAAACTTTCAAAAGTTTCCAATGAAGTCTAACTTGATTTGTTCCACGTTGGTTCAAAAATATTTTGTAAGCTGACTTACAAACCCGAATACTTCTTGGTAGTTTGTTCCGATGGATGTTTCTTGAAAAACGCTGATTGCCTATAATTTCTCCCATTGAAATTCTCATTACAATTTGCTCGAGTGCATCTGAATCAAGTATTTCTCTATTTGTGTCTCAAGACGCTTAATCAATCAATGCCGCTCTACTGCCTGTAATTCAATTAAAAGACGTTACATGAACAAGCAGAAGACTTGAACACTATTTTTTGAAGTTACGTTTCCTTCCACCTCTATTCGTTCCAGCAGCTGAACAGTTACAAGTTGTTGAAAAGTGGCAACTTTGCTCGAGGCATTTACTGGCTGTAGTCGTAGTGAGAAAGTGAAAACTTTTTACTTGCTCTCACTTATTAAGGAGCTTATAGACCGAGTAGCAAAAACAAATACTGAGATTTGATGAACTCGGGAACTCGACCCAGACCAAGTTGAACTTGTTCAAGAAAAGTTGAGTTGTGATGTGAAGTTGCGAATTTGTAGTACATGTGTATATATGAATGTGTATAAGTTAAAGCATTCTTATAAGCGCTGGACGTTTTTCTCTTTGGAAGAAAAGTAATGATGAAAACACAGCAGGAGACCCAACTTGTGTCTTTTAACGTTGTTGGGGAACGTACTTTGTTGTAGCTGGTTCCCAAGTTGAAGACGTTTGGGACCCCGTGGCGAAGACTTGTGGTGGATGAACGATGAACAAACAAAAAGTCAAAAAAAGGTAAACTATAGCTGCATTCACAAGGCCAGGAACGCAACTTTCACCTGCTTTCACCTACAATCAGGGTGGTCACAATCACAATTTTGGTAAATCCTCTCGTGCTTTTGGAACCCATGTCATTGTTTGTCTACACAAAAGTTGGAGCTGGACACAACAGGATAACAAGGATTCATATAACGCGACAAACAATGTTTAAGCCTTTGCAGTACACAAAAGAGCTTGGGAGTCGAGCTTGAACAAATAGTTGGCGGCGCTTTGAGCAAACCGTATTTCCGGTAGGGATTTAAAAGTGTTGAGCTGGAGCTTTGTCCTTTGTGACACTAGAGATTCGACTACAAGTTCTGTTGAGCTTGGGGCTGGAACTTGAGGTACATATACATACAACAAGAGATTCAGCTGGGAATCTTGCTGAGGAAACAGTATTATAAATAACAGCTGGATGAAAGCCGTCCGCCAAAAATTCCAACATCCTTGTGTGCGTTTATTTTCGCGCATTTTCTTTGAACGTACGTATTTTGGGTAAGATTGACTTCTACGAGACGAAACATTGAGTTACACGCGTCATAGCATTGTAGGAATGGTGAAGAAGGAAAAAGCAAAACATTACAAGTCTTTATATAGTCAGTCTAGCGAATAAACTTTGTTGGCTTCCGTTTGTGGAATGGGGAGAGATTCGATGAGTTTTATTTTTACACGTAGAAATATCACCGAACTGGATACGGAAACGTCGTAAAAATTTAACGATCTGACCCCGTATGTTTTTGGCGTTGATTTTTGTCTAAAATCTGAAGGCTCCAAATATGCTTTCCAAGATTTTTAAAGTAAGAAATGTATGCGTCTATAGTAGCCATACATATATATACAGATGGCGCTTCTGGTGTTTGTTTCAAATTTAGTGCTTGACCTCAAACGAAATTATGCGTAAACGCCTCAAACATTATTTTACTACACACACCGCATCTAACGATGATATCCTTTTTTTGGCATTTTCCACTTTCCATAAAAATGTTGTTGCCATTTTGCCATTATGGTTCTTTTCTCACATATGATCATCACTCTTGTGCTTTTCCGTATACGTCGACAGATATTATTATTACGGCCATCATCGTTTCTCTGTATCACCAAGATGAGCTTTTGCTCAGCTGAAATTGTGGGACCGCCAGTCGACAAATGATAATTTGGTGGCTTTCAGAGATAAAGCAACCTAGTGAATTTGTACCATACATATATACACACACAAAAGATCATCAGCCAAAGGCGGAATCCCTCAAGAGATAACATGCATTTGCCATTTTGTTGCCTATTCTTCGGTCCATCAGTTTTGGCATACTATAGAAAGGAACAAAATACTTGCGCTCCTGACATGTGAGCGAAAGAGTTGAGAGGGCAAATTGGTTGACACAATAGACCAAAAATAGCAAACGGCCTCAGGAGGTTTACGGGGGCTTCAGGAAAAGTGTTGTAATACAAAAATGTATGAATGTGAATAGTTGTTACATGCACAGCAAGGTTGTTGATGGGCGAAAAAGCCATAAACTCCAAAGGCCACAAAAAAACTTGCTTCTTTCTCTTAGCACACACGTTGTTATGTATTACGTGTTGTCTTTGACGTTTCAAAAAAAGAACAAGTTGCGAAAACAGCACGTATGTTTTTGACGAAAAGTTGCCCTCTGTGATGCAACCAAGTTGCATAAAGGCTTTATGGCTTTCTACAATTTTTACGAAAGTTATTGGAAATTTGCTCAAAGGTAATTTTACCCACCCTGAAAATTTTGGCTCAAACAGTTTTACAATTTTAGAGCTTTACAAAAACTCTAGAAGTTGTCGGCTCTAACATTTGGTGTCTCTCCTCATATATATGTGCACTAGAATGTGCAAGTATAATTTTAGTTTCTGAATTTGCTCCCTTGTTTTCACAATCCTTGTGCTGTCAAATGGGTTTATATAACTTTGCTCGGCTTCTATCTTCTAGTTTCTTCTACAGCTTCAGCTGCACCAGCCATCAGTCAGCACCTTTTTGTTAGACGAGATATGAATAACATGGTTCCGAAACACCATGTTTTGTTTATCTTCTCCACGAAATTTTGGCACATGCACGCACGCTTGTATTTTATAGTTTAAAATAAAAAATTGTGCAATTGTGCCCATGAACCGATCAGTTACGAAACTGCATTTATTAGCGCATGTGGGAGGAATGCCTCGGAGCAAAGTTGTCTCAAGCTAAGCTAAAATTAAATGAATCGATTAAATTTCCAATTCAGTGCTTCTAGTAGAATTCCGCTGTTATAGTTCCGATTCTGGTTGTTGTGCAATAGTAATGAGAAGAGAGCAAAAAGTTTCAAACGTTGCTGTGTGTGTGTTTGTTTGGCCAGATTAAAAGTTCAAAGTGAAAGTTTACAAATTTGCTGCTACTGTACGCCATTCTTACTGCTCAAAGAGCAAGTTTCACAAGCCAGAACAAAACTATGTGGTGAAATGAAACTGGGTTATTGTGGCGTAAGCGGGAAAAGATTTAAATTTAACAACACTCGGAAAGAACCTTAAGGAAATGGTTCGAGTCTCAAAATTTATTCCCACCTTTTCCTTTTTGGTCTGCGCAGTAAAAGTGTTGAGTGTTGATTTATACGTTGTGTTTACGCCGTGCTGCTAGTACATGCCTGCTCCCCGCAATTATACTGTGAAATTCGGAATTCATGGTAATTTTTATCACCGAAAGCCTGTGTGAAAGTGACTGATGAGTTTTGCGGCTGAAAGCGGCAAAACATTTTATGTGGTGGTTTCCAGCAAATATTTGCGAGAGCAAGCAAAATAGTAAGCAGGTGTTATTAATTTACGGTTGAGAAACGGTAGCGGTATTTGCCTTCCTTGTGTAGTTGTGGTCTGGGTCTGGTGTCTGGTATATACTTATTTATTTTCGCTTAATCAAAATCCAATGGTTTCCGCCTCCTCGACAAAAAGAGAAAATGAATTCGTTCCCCTGAATGCCATTGTGAAGGTGGAATAAATATAGTAAAAGCTTCCGCGCTTGTTACGACCCTCCTTGAAGCGTCGTAAGTCACGGAATTCTTGCGGCTTCGGAAGCAATATGTTGGTCAAATTACAAAGTTTCGCAAGTAGTAAAAGGGATGAGAGGCTGTGTTGACGTCGTTGGTCGTTGACGATGCCGTGTGCTGCATTTTCACAAGTCTTTCCATGTGACAACAGATGACTTGGCGGTTTACGACACTTGAGCCAAGTCAAGTGTGTTTTCAGATGTATGAATCTCAGCAATTCGTAGGCGCTTCGTCTTGTTCAGCAGCGTGCTGCTGATATTAAAAGTTGACGCTTTCCTGCTTGAAGGACAAAGACATGAGATTGCAGTTTGTGTAGTCAGTGGTAACAAATAACAGAAAATGAAATTGCGGTAGACTATTCTAGAATTTTCTATACTGACTTTCAAAATATTCGCGCGCCGCCATCACAGAGAGGGGGCAGATTTCCGCTCATGTAGTTTTCAAGTTTGATAATGAGAATTTTGTTGTTGTTGTTGTTGATGTCGGTGGGCTTTTTGTTCTTGGTGGAGGATAAAGAAATTTTAGAAATGAACTTACATGACGACATGACATTCGCAGAGGTTGAACAAGTTTTAGAAGTTACGTATATGTAGATATGTCAGCTAACAGCATGAAGAAGAAAGGGCCTTTGAAATTATATATCTACAGAGTGAGTCTTCTCTGTGTGATCTTTACCTGCGGCAGTTTTTGATCATGGCTTTGACAGTAGCCAAGAACATACGACTTCCGTTCTTCCATAGATTTCGCCAGTAGCAAAAGCGCTATTATATTATATAACCTTGAGATTCAAGATAAGTTGAACGTTTTGTTTCCTGCACGTGTGTAAATGTATTACAAAGACGGGGATGTGCATATGTATTGTAATTATGGTATGGTGAAAGCTGTGGATGAAGTATGTGCAATTTCACTGACTCCAGGGTGGATAATTTGTAGAGTAGAGTGTTATGACGGTTATACATTTGCTCACATCTAAGCTAATGGAAATATGTTCCTATGTAAGGTCCCGAGCTGTCGCTTGAGGTGATTGAGCCAAAGAATGTAAAAATCGACAGCTGAAACAAATGCTACGTTGTGTATACAGAAGCGAAGCTACGTATGTAATGCTGGATTGAAATTCGCTGGAGGTGGTAATCTGTATATACGTCATAATTTTTATAATGGACAACCGGAACACAAGAATTTCATTCCTTAATTTCAGCATCAGAGCTAAAGCTAGAGGTGGAAATTTTTGGCTTTTTATGTACCTATTTTGTGGCTATCCAAGTCCCCTTCGAAGGTCAAAAATTTGAAGCTCTTGAACTTGTTCCCTTACGAGGCAAAATTGATACTTATAGTGGAAAACAACCTCGTTCTTCTCACCGTGACCATGGTTTTATGCTCGAAATAACAAACATTCATAATGAACCACTTGTACACGGACATTTCCAAAACGTCTTCTTCCAACTGACTCTTGACTTGACTACACAGCCATGTTCTCGGTCTGTAATTTTGGCTGGGATCCTTGTTCCAACAAAATGGGTCGGTTGTCATGATGTCAACTTGAGTCCGTCGTCCAAGACTGACGTCTCAAGAGGAAAATAAGAAGAAGTAGGAGCGTTGAAGTTGTACGATTCGAGAGAAACACTGGGACATTGAATACACTTCAGACTGTAATTTCCCCCCTTTTAGAATGTTTCTTGTTGTGTCAAATTAAATTATGCACAGACGAGGAGAAATACAAGGATCGTCTTCTTTTTCTAGTTTATTATAATAAAAGGAAATTAACAGTCGTCGGTCTCATTGTCTATGATATTCTTCGCCTCACTTTTAGAATCAAGGATTTGTGAAATGCCACCAAAGCCACCTTTCAAGAAACTTTAGCAACTTCAAAAACAAATTTTTTGAGGCAGCTGACATGCTGATTTTTTTAGGTATATATATACTTGTATCTACACAGCTTAAATTTGACCTTGCTTCAGATCTTACCAAAATATTCTACCTGCAATTAAGCCACACTCAAAACTTGAAACTCATTTCGCGCCTCAAAAAACTCGTTGATATTCTTACCTTGCCTCTTTTGACTACCAAACTTTAATATTTTCTTAGCTGCATGTTCTTAAAAAGTTTCATACTCGCACTTTTGCTTCCGGGCTTTTGTGAATTTATAATTCAGAGCCTCCTGGCTTTTTGAGCTCGTCCTATACATGTTCATTTTATCTACTTGAGTCTTCAGACGGACGAAATTCTAGTCACAACAAAGTGTTACGTAAATAAATATATATAAGTATTCAACCCTTTCTCTCCTCCAGCAGTTTTCACCTTGCCAGCTTAGCTGTCAGTGCAACTTTATTCCAACCATCTCCAAATTTACGTACACCTCTGTATATACTACACTAACGCACTCAAGAAAGACCGAGTCAATCTTGAAAGCTTTTTCTTCTTCCGACTTGCAAAATATGCATGGAATTATTATTATGCGCCTTCTTCTTTTTCACTCAGTATTTTTTACGTACTTGCATGACTTTCTAGCCCAACTTTCTCTGCTCGCATATCTAAAAGCGCCAAAAGGCATTTATGTCTTTTTAAAGGGTAGAATCAACCATCCCTTAGATGTATATATATAGTCAGTCAAAACTACATATTTTATTCTCTCAAATTACACAACCCTTTTAAAGGTGTCTCTTGTGAGTCCCCTTGAGACGGCTTATTGGGTATATGTCACGTATGCCAATTGGATGGCGAATTTGCCATTCTAGCTCTATCCTTTTTCATGTCAAAAACACATACACTTTGTCTCGTGCATCTAAACGTGAGAACTTGACGCTAAAACACCTGGTGGCATTCATTCCATCCATTTCCGCACACTATGAAAAATTCGTGTAATCAATTTCACAAATTGTTTCACCCGTGTGCTATTTCGAAATGATGAAACTAATGGCGCTGGAAATGGCTGGAAGTAATACATATTTTACGGCTATTCACTTTCCGAATGATCATAAATACGGCTAGCAAGTGTATGATATTATAGAAATGTGTCTGTCTGTCTGTACGTAATATCCAGTCCATTTAAACCTACAGCAAGTATATAACAGTGGCGGCGTCGGGCGAGCAAGTAAAAGCTTGTGAGAACAAAACACAAAATAGCAAGTAAGCTCTCTCTCATGACTCTATATATTTCTGATGAATAATTGAGCATGAGGAAGGGTCTAGTTTTAGACGTTACATTCTAGAACCAAGGCAGCGGTGTAGGAATAAATACGGGCTTTAGCTAGTCAAGCTGGTGCTGGATATATAAGCTCCAACGAAAGCGGAAATTTACCGGCTGGGTACGAGGAAGAAAGGGTCGTCGTCGAAACTAAAATAGCTTCCATTTACCCGCGTGGAAAGAAGGCAGGTGTGAAGCGTAATAACTCGGAAAATGAAGGTGCTGAAGCTAGAAAAGTTGGCCCGTTTCGTTGTGGAGTCGGCGGGTTAGAAATCAAATGGTGAAAGTGTGTTTGGGAAACCTTATTGCCACTCGGGCAATCGTCAGAGTTACAAGACAGAGAAGTAGTTACATTAGATGGAAAAGAGAATTGGAGCTTTGATGAAATAAGAAGAAGGTTTGCTTTCTGGTGATTTCTTCTCTCGGTAGTAACAATAGCAGTGGAAGTGTGTAATGGCAACAAAAATGACCTCTGTATTTTCTTGTTCTTTTTACAACACTCAACAACAACAATATGGAAGGAAGAAGCTATATTGGGTTGTAATAACTTTTATGGGTTTTACAGCCGGGAGGAGATTTCGTAGATTATGTCCACACTGAGTTGGTCAAAAAATCCGTAGTTCCTAATACAGCTGTAGGTTGGCAGTTTGCAACAACAACAAGGTTTGAAATGACCATTGCTCTGACTTGGCGTAGTAGTCAGCAAGTTGGGCCTGGGCTATAAGCTCGATGAAATGGGGCTGTAATCCTGAGCAGTTTGTTTGGAGAAAGCAAAAGGTTAAGTTGTTTCTATGGTTTGAGGGGGGTAAAAGCTTGTGAGTGTTGTGACCAAATTGTATGGATGAGTGGTATGGGGATCAAGATAATCTGCCCATTAAATGATGCTGACCTCTGTATTTTTGCTGAATGTGATTATTAGGCGCTGCTTTTAGCACGAGCCAGTATTTTTGAAACCGAACCAACCAAAAATATATTCCCATTTTATTCCGTAATCGGCTTTCAAGAAGCTTGTCGACACTGGCGGGGAAAATCACGAATTCATATCGTTGTAAAAGGAACTTGAAGAATCTCCATGGACTTCCACGGACATAAATGCTTTCAGTTATGTTGTGATGTTGCCAGGCTTGTCCGATCGAGGTTGTGATGATAGTAAAAGTCAAACCGATTCGTACAAGAGACCAAAGGATGTCGATGCTGATTTGATGCAAGCAAACAGAAGTCGGCAGAACGACGGACGTGGTTAAGTTATTAATATTTCCTATAGTTGCAACTTTTACGACTGGAATACCAAACATCCCCGTCGATGTGCCGTATGTTTGCGTATTCCGAAGGATTGCATATGGTTATAGTTAAAAAGTTGAGTAAATAAATGCCCCAACTGATTCATGGACTGCATGTGAAGTACATCAAAGTTTGCTAAAGTCCAAGTCAAAAAGTAACTCTTTGCCAAATCAATGTTCGCAGTTGCCGCAAGGAAAGCGAGACGTGACGTTCCAAACAAATTCTGATTCCAGCCAACTTTCTGAATCTACTCAAGAAGATGAAAATTTTGGCCATTGCAACTGGCTGGCAATTTATGTAGCATTTTTCTCCTTCATTCATATCAATCCTCCAAATTACAAAATCTGTCCATCCCTGTCATCTTCAGGTGTCCGTTCTGCAGATGTCTTCTGATAGACTTTCGAAGTTTAACATCAGCTTACTAGTACGAGAATCCAAAATCCATATCCGTAAAATTGCTACATCTTTTTGAAGAATTCCAAAGGGAAATCATGCCATCTCAAAATTCTGTCTATAATTTATATGATACAAATCAACGAATCCTTCATTCGTCATCTCGGTCTAACCAATACAGTCCTAGCAACTGGCAACTGACCTAAAATCCGTGTATCAAAATACATATCATTCATCGAGATTGATTCGAGGCAACTTCGAGAGTCTCTCCATTCATACCTACCACATCCGTTCGGTATTGTTCGATTGTGGCTGTGGCTTCTTTGGTGAACCTCAAAATAAATACCCAGTATATTCAAAAGCGCGCTGGACGGACTGGCGGATGCCCACAATAAGCTTTCTTGCATAACAATCGCGACTCTCTGAGAATATCTTCATGGAAAGACACTCGACCGAACCGGAACAGGACACGCCATACACCCCAACGACTTCCGTCTTCCAGAACAATGGAGAGCACCAATAGAAATTCTCGCTCTTCCAGGTCGAATATATGTCAATCTCAACTCTTATAAAGTCAGTCAAAGAATATTAGTGCTTCAGATTGAAATTGATAGCTCTAGTAGTTTAGTTCGGTGGCTCTTGGAGTTGCTAGGCTTCAGTGAATAATTTGTGGTGACTTGCAAGAACAAATTGTTCCTGCAGCCCAATATCCTAACGGTGCAAATTATGCGGCATACAAAAACACAAATATTCCACCTGCTCTTCCCACCGACTTTTCTAGTTTCTAGCCTACGTTGTATTAAATTCGCGTGGGCTTGAGATACCCTTGCGTACCTTGAAGCTCTACCATAAATCAATCACGCTGAAACAACGTGAGTCTTCCTGGGTATGAAAATTTGCTAGGAGGCAATACGACTCCAGGGCTTCGTCGTTGAAATAGACACGCTTCTAGCGTTTGGCAAAAACGCTACCAGAGAAATATCGAAAGAAAGCCCGAGGAAAATATAATGATTACATACATGATGGAGTAGCAATGGCGAGATTAATTTCCGGGGAAATTGACAGAGAAAAATACAAGTTGATATCATTTTCCATTTCTCTTGTATAATCTTATCAGTCGGCAAAAGCATGGCGGACCATCAATCGAACGCATGTCTGGCGGTTTCCGCATACAATTTTGCGGCAGAAATCTTGTTCAAGTTCCGGTTTCAGCTTCTTCTCTGAAGCTTTTGGGAAACTAGAATTTTTGCGATCCCATCAGAAAATTGAGATATTATTAGTGAAAGTGTATTACTACATCGGTACCTTTGGAAACAAATTATCAAAACGCAATACTTCACATCTATCATATAAAATTAGAAGCAGTCGTACTAACGAATCTACTTCTACTTGCTTCTAGAGTTTCCTATGCGTTGAATACGAATACAACACCCACCTGAAAAATTTACAACGTCGAAGCAGTGGCACTAGAAGCAAGAAAAGTTATAGAAATTCGTTAGAATTAGTTATGAGGCCACGAGTACAGGTGCTTCAGAAAAGCGATTGTCCATGTCGCTGCTAGTTTCTAGGAGAAGCCCGGCGTTTTTTTGCAATGGAAATATCGTGCAGTCCTTCTAGTTTACAAGTACAGGGAAACCTCCCAATAACGTCACCTCAAGGGAGAACGACTTTAATGACGTTAAAAAGAGGTGACGTTGCTCC
>JAQGBJ010001441.1:0-23158 GCA_034698345.1 Sphaeridia pumilis | reverse complement strand
CGTGCTGCGGCACATATTGCCGCCGCCGAAGTTCCATC
The DNA here is from genome assembly GCA_034698345.1 of Sphaeridia pumilis. Taxonomy (NCBI): domain Eukaryota; kingdom Metazoa; phylum Arthropoda; class Collembola; order Symphypleona; family Sminthurididae; genus Sphaeridia; species Sphaeridia pumilis. The sequence continues at coordinate 23,120 of JAQGBJ010001441.1, read as the reverse complement.
CGCGGACCCCTCCATCGCAGACAGACTTCAGTAGGAGCACAGGAGCGTCACGTGCATATTTATTCCAGCGAGTTTATACCTGGATTACAATTAGCTGTCAGGTGGGGGATTAAAAGTAAGTATAAAAGGTGAATATTATGGTGCACGCACACCTTGATATTGTATATAATTGCTGATCCCCATTGGATTCTCCATCCATACATTCTTGATAAACGGTTGATTTGCTTGCCGATCAAAAAGCACTTGATAAGTGCATGATCAATGATCAAGCAAACAAGAGCTGCTGTACTGCACTCGATTGTCATGTTCAATCCTGTGTTTATTTCAAGAGCTTTTCAGGTGGACTCGATCAACGTTCGATGAGGGGCGAGGAAAGTGGAACTACCGGGTTCAGTTGCTACGATAAAAACCGATGACGCAAATGGATGGGCTTCCAATCACAAGAAAGCACTTGGACATGTCCCAAAGTCTCCAGTCGTGAGAATCTTTTGAGTTGAAACAGATGAGACTTGGAAGGATGAAACCGGATGGATCCTGAATTTGCCAGGTTCTGGACATCCTTCATTCTTCTGAAGAAAAATACATCCTGAAGAGGAACATTAGCAATCAAAACACGGAATTGAATTGCGGGCCGATGTTATGAATTTTGAACGGGTCGGTGAATCTATGAAAATTTACTAGCGAAGGTCCTAAATACTTGGGGTATCATAGGAAGCAATTGTAAGAAACAGCTTGGAGGTTGGGATTTGGGATGAAGTAGCCTTTGGAAAAGCCAAAGGATGAATGCTATTTGTTTCCCTTCGATCTAGCCAATCTTAACCGGATTGGACTACTTGAACTACTGGAGGACTTGTTGTTCATCCAAAACCGGTCAGCTGTTGTTCGACGCTTGAAGATATCACAATTCGAGAAGTTGCGGATCAAAACAACATCAGCGCCCATCCTCGGGCCACACCGCAGCTTCGTTGGTGACAAACAAGGTGTGAACATTGTCCGGGGTTACCATTGGCCAATTCTGAGGTGAAGCTGTTCAAGAGGGTGTCTTCCATGAGTTGGCCACGAGGTTTCCACGAGTTTCGGTCAGTTCGGCGAGTTCAAGAGTCAATTGGGCGCTTCTTATCGATTACTGCAATAATACCCAAGTTGGTTGTTTGTCTTGTGATCAGCAGCCGGAGCACGACCACTGCAAGTGATGGACCTCAAGTGGTCTTGAACTAATCGGGGGGAATTGAGTGACACGGCCGGCGCTTGGAATGACTGTTTTCGAAATACTTAACATTGTATGGTTTATCAGCATTGTTTGTGCATCAACCACCACAAATCCTTAACTTGGGAACAAACATTGTGTTGGGGAAGATTGATAAAAGGCGGCTTGAAATATCAAAATGAAGAGACTGATTGACATTCTCGCCATTTATTTTGCTATCCTTTCCAGACGGCTCCCTGGGTAAAACTGATGGGATGAATGATATAGCAACGTTTCTTTCCTTGGACAAGCCAATAACTGTCGCAACAAAGTCGTATTGTCCCACACTTGCCAAGATCATCAGAGAGTCTAGACAGATCAAGTTCATGGTTAGTTTGAAGCCAACTGTAGATATGCAATTAATTTCATATTATATATCATATGTTCCCTCTCGAATCAATCTATTACTTACATTGCATCTGTTTCTCAGGGTCTTGCGAATTCAATGTCATGGTAATCCGAGCAGATATAGTTTTCCCTGTCGCACAACTCAAGTCATATTCGCAAAACTCCAAGGCTTCACAATCCAAAATCTTACTGAAAGCAGAAAATCAGCTTGGTTCAGATGCAATGTTGTTGCAATGAAGTAGAAACTGAAGTTCGGATTCTGGGTTTTCGAACGTGGGTAACAGAAGCGTTTGTATATGTATTATATGTGTATATAGCTAATGAATGCTTAAGACATCGAATTTATACCGCTACACACACTCGACAACGTTCTGTCCGTGCTTACTAAAAGCGTCATTTATTTGAAATTGGGCGCCAATTCACAAGAAAACTTTCGAGCAACCGACAATAAGGAGGAAGAAAGGCGAATTCATTGTTGGTTACGAAGTGATTGGATGCTGACGTATATACGGCTACTTGTCCAACTTGGTTTCCTCCAAAAAATCCAGTGGCCATTAGATTCATCAAACTTGAAAAGCTATTAAGCTTCAAACTAGACTTCTAAAATGGCATCCACTACGTCTAACAGAGAAAAGGCACAGTGTGTCATTTGGTTGCTGGAGAACAAGTCTGTTCCAGAAACTCGCAAAAAGTTCCAAGCGGAATACGACAGGGAACCGCCAAGCCGCGAGTCGATCCTTAGATGGAAGAAGAATTTCGAAGAATGTGGAAGCGTTTTGAAGGTTCGGGAGAAGAAACCCAAGCCTCCGAAGCGTAAACGCGGGAGTCGGTTCATTTGGTTCAGTAAGTGATATTGCATGGCACCAGTCAGTAGAGGTGAAGAAATCTAGAAGAATGAAACTTGATACTGTTAATTGCATTTTAGATCCGTTCATGAACATTTTGTCCCCGTCCTACAAGGCAGACGAAGAACCGGGCATTGAAATTGAAAATATGGACGTCTCCGAAAATATCAAGTCTGAACCTGCCGATGACGAGAAGCCTTGCACTGCTGTGAAGCTTGAACCGGAAGATGACTGAACCGGGCCTGGATCTACGTCTTATCGGGTAGAGGAAAAAGGAAGAAGATTTCCGTATTTAATGAATGTCGTAATCTGATGAATTCGCGTCGTATTGATTTTGTTTGATTTCTGCTGATGTGTTTATATATTGTAGTCAGTGTAGCCAGAACGACTACGGACTAAGGGAATAAATTAATAGTGGTTGAACGTGAACAAAGTTTTTCCTCAAAAGCCATCGAGTTGCAATGTTATTGATCGTACTCGATGACTCACAGTCTGCGGCTGCCGTGAAAGATTTTAATAACATTTGCTTCGTCTCACGATATTTTACGAAAAACATCTGTAGTGGATCAAGTTGTTACTGAGGATTGATACTATCGAACTATATCTAGAAAGCGATGTAAACTCACAGTAGAGAAGCTTTCAAAAGGGCTCAGTGATGCAAAGTTTAGGACTAAATTTAATTTTCAGAATGGGCTGCCTTTGCTCCAAGGAAAGTGTCAACGTGAACGGTCGAACATTCTACGTGAGAGACCGATTGGGGCAGGGGTGAGAAAGAATCTAGATTTTTTTGAGACATCGGAAACGGTAAGATTTCTGAACACGTAATAGAACTTTGAAAATTTGTTTGCAGTGGCTTCAGCGTCGTAGACCTCGTCGAAGATGCCCGTACCCATGAAATGTTTGCCCTGAAACGCATCGTTTGTCACAGTCCTGAAGACCAAAGAATCGCCTTGGTTGAAGTGGAAATGCATAAGCAAGTTCAACATTCAAATGTGCTGGATGTGATTGATTATGACCTCCGGGGGAAATCCGATCCGTTAGACAACACAACTAGTCAAGTTCTGATAGTTTTACCGTATCACCATGTACGTTTTGAGTGCATTTCCGTTTTTCAAATCGATTCCAGGCGTGTACTGAATTGATGGTCTTTGTGTGGTTTCAGAGGGGCACTTTAGCCCATGAGCTGGAACGAAGGGAGAAAACCAAATCTCACTTTTCTGAACGTGAGGTGCTCCAGCTGTTCCGAGTCATATGTGAAGCTGTTGTTGCGTTCCATACTTGTCAACCAGATCCCTTGGCCCACAGAGACTTGAAAACTGCTAATATTTTACTAGATGATAATAACAACCCTATCATTATGGATCTAGGTAATACAATCACTAGTTTGAATCGGATTTGGCTCCCTGTCCTTCTGCTACTTCAGTTTCTCCTGTTTTCGATTTCAGGGTCCGTCGCGAAAGCTCGAGTGGATGTCAAAACTGCTGTAGAAGCCAGAACACTGGAAGAAACTGCTGCAGAGCGATCATCAATGCCTTACAGAGCACCAGAACTTTTCAATATTCCTTCGCAAGCTCTAATTGATGAACGAACAGATGTCTGGGTATGTGATGTATACATGCAGGCCAGGCCTAGACATTTTCGTTTTTTAGAACGAATGAGTTGACTAATGACATTCTGGTCCTTGCAGTCCCTGGGTTGTATTCTATTCGCCCTCTGTTTCTTCAAGTCGCCCTACGACATCGTTTATGAAAGAGGAGATTCAGTCAATCTAGCCGTAGTCAGCGGTAAAATAGATATTCCTCAAGACTCGCCCTACTCGCAGGTTGGTCTCACTGTCTTACTCGACTCCAGTGTATTAATACAGAACGGAAACACTAATTGTGGTAATATTGATGCAGGAAATACACGACTTCATTCGGTGGATACTTGTGATGGATCCAAAAGAAAGGCCCTATATTCAAGACGTTCTCATCCGGGTTAAGCAACTTGAAGCGAGACAAATGGGCTGCATTTAATAGACGACCCCTGGAGTGGACTACGGAGTAAAGTGACAAGTGACTTACTTTCAAGACATCCTTATACCATTCTCTGTATTAACGTATCCAGGTTCCTACAAGATTACTATCGATATTTTGTTAACTTTTTATGGCTGCCCGAGCACTAAATAAATGAAGAAGCTTATTGTACTGGAACTGAGTTGCATTCAAGTTCTACGTTTAACTATTTCGTGCTCTCTCACTTTTGAATTCTGCCGGCGGGAATCTGTTCACTCGGACTTTTTGAAGGCAACAAGCATCAGAAAGAAAAATCGGACAATCCTTTCGAGGGTAGATAAAATATCTGGATATTTATATAATCAAACTGATGTACAGTTGTATAGCTGGTCAGAACAATAAACTGTGGTTGAGATGAACCGAACATAATGAAGCCAATAGTTCGACGGTTTTCGGGCTGCTGCTTCCGCCAACCTATCACGAATCAAACAAAACTTTGAATTCGAATTCAGGTGATCCTCGGCAACATGTCGCTTGACCGAAGTTATAATGTCGGGTACGGGTTTTGATTGATCTTTCATCGTGCTTATTGCCAATCTAGAAAGAATATAGATCTGATAAAATTTTCTCCCACAGAATGGTCTCCGACTTCTTTTACCCGAACATGGGAGGTGTAGAAGAACACATCTATCAACTTTCTCAATGTTTGATTGAACGTGGTCACAGAGTGATTGTCATTACACATTCGTATGGTAATCGAAAAGGTGTTCGATGGATGACCAATGGGCTGAAGGTAAATGATTCGAAAAACTGCTCAAGTCTCGTGCCGAAGCCGGATTTCAGTTTTGGATTTTCAGGTGTACTACGTGCCTGCTCAAGTCTTCTACAACGGAAGTATTTTACCAACACTAGTCTGTTTACTGCCAATATTGAGGGAGATCATGATCAGAGAACAACTGGAGATTATACATGGACACGGTGCCTTCAGTTCACTTGCACATGACGCTCTGTTTGTTGCCAAACTAATGAATTTGAAAGTATGACTTGCTTTATGCTTCGAAGTGTCGATAATGTATCTGCTTGCTTGGCGTACAAGTAGAATTGATTGATTTTTGTTTACCCTTCCAGACCATCTTTACAGACCATTCCTTGTTTGGTTTCGCTGATGCAAGTGCTGTAATCACAAACAGATTTTTGGAGATTTCTTTGGCAGACATCACACATTGCATATGTGTCTCCAATATTGGGTAAGGTTGCGCTTGTTTCATTAATTATGAATCAATTTAATGCAATCAATTCGCAACAAGCAGGGGCCTAGTGCTGTTAATTCATGTAACTTTTGATGACAGGAAAGCAAACACCATTCTCCGGGCAAGAGTTTCAAGTAAAGTTGTTCATGTGATACCAAATGCTGTGGATACTATGGCGTTCAGGCCGGAAAAAGTCAGCCTTTTTTCAAAAACTGACCCTAGTGAGTTTGTTATTCACATTACGATCGACAGGCGTGAATTATACCATAATTTTGATAGCATTTATTCATTTTCCAGTAACCATTGTGATGCTGAGCCGGCTCGTGTACCGCAAAGGGGTGGACTTGATGACTGAAATTATTCCTATTTTGTGTGATAAGTTTGATGATGTGAGTATTCCCTTCATGTACTCGAAGGGGTTGCGAGAACATCTTGTAAGCTAGCAACTAAAACTTTGTCATTTTCAGGTTGAATTCTTGATTGGGGGTGATGGACCAAAGCGCTTGCAACTGGAAGAAGTTCGTGAAAAATACGGAGAACGAGTCAAATTAGTTGGAGCTTTAAAGCACTCTGAAGTGCGCAACTTTCTTATTCGAGGGCAAATATTCTTAAACACGTCCTTAACAGAAGCTTACTGTATGGCGATTGTTGAAGCCTGTGCATCTGGACTTCATGTCGTATCCACTAGGGTCGGAGGCATTCCCGAAGTTCTACCGGAAGATCTCATTCTACTTGCCGAACCATGTGTTGCTGGTAAAGTAGTATTAATTAAATCATCAAATACGGCATGAACACAAAAACTTGAAGTCAGGTGTTTTACAGATCTGGTCAGAGCATTAGAGGTCGCCATCCATGCTCGTCGGCAAAATACGTATCCAGACCCTGTGTTGTGCCATGAGCGAATATCACATTGGTATAACTGGCGTGAAGTAACCAGAAAAACGGAAAAAGTTTACAAGAAAGCTCTTCAAGACAGGGACCACAGTGATGTAGAGCGCCTTCGTCGTTACCTGCGAATCGGATGTCTTGTTGGACCTTTGTTTTGCCTAGTCTTTGCCTTAGGTCGTCTTTTAATCTGCTTGTGCGAGTTCTTCAGGCCGACCCACGTAAGTTTTTCAGCCGGCATAATATCTACTTTCAATATCTACTTTAATATCTACTATCTCTATGACGTTTTGATAATCAAGTGTTTTGTTATAGTTGATAGATCACGCCAAAACTTTCCCGAACCCTAATTTCCGCGGGGGAAATCAAGCAACTTCACAACTTCATCACCGGTGACATTTGCTTTTGGTTTAGTTGCTTAACTGTAATAACTTCAGTCGCACTTTGTACTCTTAACTTTAAGTGTGAAGTCAGAGAAAACCGTACTTTAATTTCTGTATATAAGTCAACTTTAATGGTAACTTATAAGTGAATTTACAATAATACTGTAAATGTACGCAGTTTTTGTCGCAAGTACTTATATTTGCTACAAGTGTAGTACACAAATATTGTTCTGCAACTATAAGTACAGGCTCGTTCAAGTTCCAAAAACCCTGAATTACTATCAGCTTCCGCATGCACTGTCAAAGGTACACGGCTAGTAGCCGTGATAGCTACAGAGTCTAAATGCTTGAACAAATTGGAAAGTTTTCAGCCACAGAAGCTACCCAAATGGCAGTACACAAGCACGCTTCTTGAAAATTTCGTGAAAAACGTACAAATGTAATTTACAATATTTGGAATCAACAAGCCCAACAATTTCCCTTTCTTTATATACTTACTTACATTTGCGTAGAAGCTCCAGCATTTTCAACAGGTGAACCGCAAAACAACAACCGGGTTAGCAAGTTAGCATACCGTGAAAATAAGAACTAGGATATCAATTAATATAAGGTGGAGCCTACTTTTCATGACGTAAAACGTAGATTTGAGCTGCTTTTGCTTTACTCATAAATTCCAAAAATCGGATGGCGAATCCCATGTGGGAGAAAGGTGTACTGGAGTTTACTAAATGTTTAAACTGTGTTTAAGTCAGCGACGAATACAATACAATAACCAAAGTACTCACTCAGTTCTTCAGCATTAACTTGTAAGATTTCAATGGCGATATTGTGAACGCTTCCATGTTAGTGTTTCAGTTTTCACCCGGCTCGGTTAGCAGCTGCATCCACTTTCATTCTCTATTGCATCGGGATGTTGTGGTACCTGGGCCTGAATGTCTACGGCTGTTAAACATGAATCGTTCATTAACTTAACTGCCCAGAGAGAATGCATTCATTATACCCAAGAATCAGGCATTCGTTATCATATATTTTCGATTACTGTGTATAAAATGTTCAGAATTTAATCGGCAACGACGTGCACTAGAACTAGAACATACATCACACATGCGGCTCTTCACCATGCTCGCAATTCTACGAACAACTGCCCTGCAGCTTCTAGAATATTAATACCGACCACCATAACAAACGTTAGCTTAGCACTACTCGCATAAACTGCTACATCCGAGGTAAAATAGTCACGTGCAACATTTAGCGTCTACATTCTAGTGTTCTAGCGTGTAACGTGTATTAGGTAACAAGTTCTAAATGCCAAAAAATGCACAGGACCAAGATACTCGAACTGGCGTACAAATTAAAAGACATGCGATTTACAAACGGCTTATTCAACCGCACATCAGATAAATTTCACATAACAACTTTAAAACCTGAGAAATTTTATCTTTCTCTACCTGTCTGAATTACTTGATTACAATTTCGTTGTGTACCTCTCAGAAACAGTTCCCGATACAGCCGTATGCCACCTTTTAAAGAACATATTTAGGTCCTATCCTGCACAAACTGAACAATGAACAACCTCGGTAGTGCCAACGTAGGCTAAGCAAACAACCATTGACCATGCAAACGTTTCAGATACGCCCTGCCATGCCACACACACAGGCTATAACAGCTTCATAAATCAATACTTGGCAAGTGGTTTTCACAACCGTATACAAAAAATTTTAAACGAAATATAATAAACTTTACAGTATCTCACAATCAAGCATATTGCACGAAAATTTAAAAACAAAAGCGACGAATGACGCTATTCTTTGATTGCAAACGTCTAATGTATCTCCAGTTTATTTCTTTACCTATCAGGATCAATGGGAGCCGCACTTTTAAACTATCTTTAGAGTTAATATTTACAGGCAAAATAACATCTTTCATTGTTTTGTTCCCGTCTCCTGATTGATCATCTGGCGCGTTCGTGCTATGACACGCTCTCGCTCAGCTCAACTTAGCAAGCACAGCCGCCTTCCGGCTTGTTTTCATTCGGAGTGTCCTTCAAAATTACTTCTTGCACTGAACGAACAAAAAACGAAAAACGTAAGTCATTGGTATTCAGGAAAACTATACAACATTAGGCAAGCACATATTCATGCGTTCGTACGATCTGTTCCTATACCAGAAACAGTCTCAAGCAGTCTTCTAGACCATGCTTCGCAAGCATACTTACTCAGCATAGAAAGAAATTCAAGAAATGTTTTCGATAAGCATACTAAAACTTGAAACGAAAATGTGTATCTCATTGAATCGGTGATAGATATATAACGTATGATATTTTGGACTAATTTCCTAGTGAATTCAAGTGTAAAAACTCCGATTGAGGCACAAATCACATAGAAGTGAAGCGTACCACACCCGAAAGTTTTCGATTTGCTTTGTCCTAGCTTGACGACCGAAAGTTTCATGTGATAGAAAACAGTGGTGCTTTTGTAGGACATTTTTCATATTCGTAAATATTGAATGTTTTCATGAACTTACTGTCTTCAGGAGGCTTGTTATCCGGAGAATCCATGCCTGGTAAAGCTGCGGCGACGCGACGGAACAGCTGAACACAAAATTCAAGGTTAAACACGAACAAGCCACAAGGTTCATGCCCGAATGACAGAGTGGCACTAACCTGCTTTACATTATATCCAGCCTTTGCACTAGTTTCAATGAACATGACATTCAGTTCTTTGGCTTTTCTCTCACCCTCTTCGGTGGAAACCTGAAAGCATATAACATTATCGTAAGACACACGGGTGAACTCGTCTCACAGACTTGAGACCATCACAAATTAATCCCTGAACCTACTTGTCTTTTATCAGATAAGTCCGTCTTGTTGCCCACCAGCATGATAATAACATCACTGCCTCTCTCAGTTCGGACATCATCGATCCATTTGGAAGTCTGATGGAATGAATTCGCATCTGAGCAAAGTTAAAAAAACGGTGTTAGCATCCCTCAAGTCCCAAAAATCTCGGAAGCTCTTGCCAGTACATATATTTAAATTGATGTCACAGCTCAGATTGAGGCGATATTTCACAGTAAAAAGGTGAAGTCACCACACCCAGAGATGATGTTACTTTGCCCTTCGTTGACGATCGAACACCCCATGGTTACAAGCGACCGACGCTTTTGAAGGGACTTTACGTTTAACATGACTCTATCGCAACGTGATTCAAAAACTTACTCGTTATATCATAAACGACTACAGCTACGGTGGAATCCCGAATGTACGACGGAATCAAACTTCGGAACCTCTCCTGCCCGGCAGTATCCCACAGCTGCAGCCTCACAGTCCTATCCTCCAGGTACATTGTTTTTGATAGGAAGTCAATTCCTATTGTTGCCTGAAAAACGCCCAAACAGCTAATTAGAATCCAACAAAAACGGCAGTTTTTGGAATATTTTCAAGCTTCTCAGCTTACCTGGTACGTATTGTCAAAGCTGTCGTACATAAACCGTGTAATCAGGGATGTTTTTCCAACTATAATTAGAAAACGTCGAAATTAATCACAATTATTCGCGACATCGTGGTACTAGTAGCTTCAAGATCCATCGCCACGTGCAGCATCCCGCGAGGTACTGACACAATCAGTTTATCCGTATCCTACACGAGCAGCACTGGTGCAACATCTCACGCCTAATGCTTGCTTTTACCATCTTCCAGAATGACCTCAAAGGAGTTTCCACCAAAGACTTCCAAACTGGTTCTAGTTCTGGACCATATTTACTCTTTATAAAGTATGTTTTGCTTGCTATTGCCTAACAATATTGCAATGGGAATAACACAATTGGCAAATACCTAAATCTAGACCATCAGATGTCAAATCATCTTATTGACGTTCAGCCTATTTTTCAACATTATCTCACTAGCTCCTTGAGAACTTGAAATTTCTCCCTCAAACTAAAGCTGCAGGATGTTCTGAAACCTCATTTCAGATCACTATAATTCCATAGAATGTCTGGCGAAATTAATAATTAATGCATGTATAAGTAGCCCAATTGACTTACCACTTTGTTCCCCCAAGAAAACAAGTTTAAATTTCCGTAACGGATTCCCAAAATCTCCGGACGTAGACATTTTGATGTCCGCTGTGAGCCTTGCAAGGTTTCTTGATCCAATTCAACTTTCGAAACTAATTTCAAATGTAAACCAGCATGAAAATTAAAAGTCCGTGAACAGACGGTTAAATTGACGTGTCACTCGCGAAGACGACTTTGCCGGCTCATTCCCCGATTGCAGTACAAGACGACGGTTTCGAAATTCAAGAGGAAAAGGTGTGGCGGCAAACTATGAAGGAATTCGACGGATTCTGATGGAAATTTCAGATTTTTCTGATACTTTTCCGATGCACAGATGATTCACTTTTTGACTTTACAGTTGAACGTCCGCAATGTTAAGTTTACCGACACATACGAAGAACACACGGCATCATCATCAAGCACAAACCACATAATCAAATGGCACCAACACGTCCCCGTATGTACGTACGTAGCTTCTAGGGCGAGTCAAACGGAATCGTGCCCACGCTATATAACCCTGATGCTGCCTATAGGGTATGCACATCCGCTACCGCGGTCCATTTACGGGGGACAGGGAACACACGCTGCCTTACAGCTTCCGGTCCCTTTAAAAAGAACAGTGAGAGCGAGATATAGTCACAAGCTATGAAGCTGTTATAGCGAACGACGTGTAAATAATCTGAGAAGCTTACTGCGTACTGCGGCCTCGCGAAACTTGATGCCAGGTCACCCCGTTGGAAAAGCATGGGAAAGCCGTAATAACGAGGTTTTGAACGGAAGTGATGTAGTTCTGACGAGGATCAACAGTCTGAAATTTATCAGGATTACCAACAGTCTTAACGTAAATCTGGTAAAGGATTGAGGGTGGCTGGTGGCTTCAGATGCTTGCAGCACACCCACACTGGTGGGCATAATTGCCTTTTGGGAAGCCTTGAGGGAGAATCACCGTTGTTTGCTGGGCCGTCGGTGTACCACAATACCTATGCGAATCTTTAATATGGTTCACATGAAATGGTCACGTTCCTGGGTTGCTTCAAGACACAACGTTGTAGGATTTATATACGCTTTTCCTCCCACGATTCAGCTTGTAAATGTACCGGTTCAAGAGACTGGGCTAATTCAAGAGAGTCGAGACTAGTATGTATGAATGTCCAAGTTTAATTGGGTTTAATTGACAATGATGCTGGTAACCAGCAGAACAAAAGAAAGTAAACCATGTTTTTAACATTTGTTGAAAGATATAAAAAGTTAACATTTCATCCGCACAGCCTAAGAGTTATTTGTTGTGTTGAAGGTATAACTGACTGAAACTAGGGATCTTTGCTGGATGCTCGAAGAATATTCCATAATCTGAGAAACTCAACAAGAACGAGACAAAGACAGTCTGGGAATAAGCTGCTGCTAACAAAATAAAACCGAAATGAAAGAAACAGCTATTTAGAAAGCTAATTCACATAGTCGAGCGGTCGGTTGAACCCTCCCTTGCGGTTCATGTACTGGCGGTACTTTCGCTGAACGACGTGGTGCACAGCCCCAACGTCATTACCATCGACTTTGTTGCCCTTGGTTGTATTGAATCCACAGAAACCCATTGCTTTCATCATTGCGACCTCATCGTCAGTCTTGCCTTCCAAATCTTCGTCATTGATTTCAATAACTTCTGGTTCGACTTTGGGAGCTTTTCTGTCATCACTACGACTTCGACTTCTGCTACGGTCTCGTCGGCGCTCGCGATCTCTTTGTCTGTCTCGGCGGTCTTCAGGAGATAATGAGTCGGAGGTTCTTCGTCCCCTGAGGAAAAAATTGTAAACCTTGGTGACCGAGTTTTTACATTATGGGTTGACGACAGAATATCAATCAGTGTGAAAATTTGTACCTTTTAGATCTATCTGGAACGTCACGTCGTCTATCCCTTTCCGCTCTACGGTCCCTAGAACCACGTCGGTCCCTGTCCCTGGACCTTGACCGCTGCCTTCTGCTACTTCTATCCTTATCTCTTCTGCTAGGACTTCGACTGCGACTACGTTTATGACGCCTGGGTGGGGTACGAGACCTGCTTCGGCTTCTGCCCATGTTTTCTACCTTAAATTAAAATTAAAATATCAATACACTGACGTTAATAGCTAGTTAATATTTTTGTTTACACTTTTACATGTGTTTCAGTGAAATTCCGATTTTGATTACGATAACGACTTACCTTGAGCTTGGGTTACAGAATATTCTAGAAATGCGTGAATATCCAAGGATTCTCGTCCAGTCAAAACAAAGTCAAGATACAGCTTAACTACTAATCATTAATGTAATATCTACAATCCTAAATCAGATCACTGCAGTCTCCAATAATAATATTAATTCAAAAAACAACACCCGCCTATAATTTCTTTGAAATCAGCACAGCTCAATTCCCAAAACATAAACAAATCCGAAATCGTTCTCCACCTCTGAACATGTATCGTTCAAACGACTACACTTTGCGCCAGTCTCTCTCTTCCCATAGAGTGAACATGGTAAACTCAATGGCTCCAAGCTTATTTATACAGCCAATCTGGCTCTGACAGACTACAGTCCTTCAAGGACCCCACACCCTTAAAATATAACGCCCGCACAGCTGTTAAGGATCCAATCCAAACCCTGCAATCCACAAACATTTATTACAGCTAATGCATTTGTGTCACAATGTTCATTTGGAAACATCAATTGCATCCAACGTCAATCCAGGTTGCAATGCCGTCCAGAGTCCAGAACGTTCATGTCAAATCGTCCATGTTCCCTCAACCCGACACCGGTTGAGAAAACGCCAAGAAGATGGAGATGGATGAGCGGGACGCGGGTAAGTTGCCAATGAGTTTCCCACCAGGACTCACCATTGACTATGATCCCAAAGTTTGGTACTTTGTCTGGGCGACAAGATTTGTGACTTGATGCTTTCTCTTGATCTTCTTCTTCTTGTCCTCTCCAATTTCATATCAGCTCCACATTTCCCGACAGCCAAAGAAGAGCCAGTTGACGGGAGACATCATTTTTCTCGTCTCCTGACAATGATTGATAGCCCAGATTACCACATTGCTAATAGCTATTTAACGACCTCTCTTCCAGTCATCCATCTACCTTTTGCGCTGTCCATTCTGTCCATCGATCTGCCATCACGGAGCTCCAACCCCAGCTCTTACACACAACGACAACTTTCAGTCATTCAAAACATCTTGATTTTGAACCTTGATTTTCCCCCAGTTAACGCCATCTATCCTACTCTTTAAATTATGCCTCTCCTCGTGACAATTTGACAATTTCCAAGCTAAATTGCGTACAGCAAACAAAATATAACTTTGTTGTTGTTTTGATGAAACTTAAGCTTTGTTTATGTCTTTGTTACCTTACCTCGAAGCATAAAGAGTAACGATAATCACTCTGGCCACTCTGGCGACGACCATTGATCCGCAAATTGCAATTCAGGCCCTGAACCCAATGGTTTTTGATACCAACTCGTAAAAAGCAAACAAAGCTGGTGAGCGACAAGGTGGTTTGAATTTAAATGATTTTTTTATAAAGGAAACGCATTATCATCATGGTATAGCTTTCTCTCTCTGGTCTCTCACGCCTTTAATCTGTCGCACCGACATGTTCGTCACGGTGAAATAATGTCTGAAAGCCGGGGAGATCAATCGGTGCTTTCACCGTCGAGTGATGAAGCGATTTTTGTTTTCCGCGAGACATGTGCTTCGGAATGAGTTGGCGGGTTTGGTAGACTCACGTCAGTCAGGAGACCTCGCTTCGATCTCCTTGATCCATTAAAGTCCTTCAAGAGTCTTCGTCATGCTTTTGTGAGCAATCATAATTCCTGGTGAGTCTGGAAAAAACTAAAAAAACTCTTCTTTCAAAGCATCAACTTGCACAAACAAATCTTCTTGATGTATGCTTTCACCGGCACCTCTGTCACGAGCCCGCGCCGAAATACTACTAACGATGATGGGAGAACAAACAAGAAAAAGTTTCATTTAAATTTTCTTTGTTCTCATCTTCATTGCTTATTCATTTCCGCATCATCTATTCCCTGAAAAAAAATATTCACTAATATTTACACAAGCCCATGGTTGTGTATACATCTCTATACGTGGAAAAGGGTGAAACAAACCAAGAGTTTTGATGAAGGAGCCTTCTCAAAGAAATCCCCAAAATCTTTGAGCGTCTCCACAATCTCTACATGATGTTCTTGAAGGAATTTTCGCCACAGATGGCAGCAGGAGACACCAAATGCGACTTTCACCCCTTGAAACATATATGGACATCACCTCAATAATGGCTCTGGAGAGCCGCAAACGAGAACTGGAAGCACGTTTGATACTTTCTCTGCGCTGATATTTCATCTTTTGTTGGGTTGAAATACATAAGGAGGTCGACCAGGAGTCTATTTCTATCATAAAGTGTAAATCCAGCCGACTAAAATGTGATTTGTGAGCTGGGGCTTTCTGTATACAGAGGAAGACGCGTTTTTATCCAAGTGGGTTTTGACAAGAGATATTCTTCTTTCTCTACTCTCTCTTGTTCAGCCGGGTTCATTGATAAGGCTTTTGGAGAGAGAGAAAGGCTATACGTGGTGGTGGACACCTTGGGAAAGGAGGGAGGCGAGAGCCAAAAAAGATAATATATCAGGTTGACATCCAAGAAGTGGCTATTGGCAGGAGGCGGGTCAAGTTAACTGGTAGCTCATCTTGAGAGAGCGGCTTCTTTTACGAGCAATTTGGCCTCCGAGAAAGCCTTCGAGAACCCGCTGAGCTAATATATATATAGAGGATATTGATAGATGCCCTCCCGCGTCCAAATGGTTTATTACCCGGCGTGAGTGTGTGGGTTACCTCTACTATTACACCTTGTAGAATGTGCAAAAAGGGTTTGGAAGCGTCACACTGGTCCTACAACTTGTAGGGTTTCACAGAGCGCTGCCTCGTAAGGATGAGATGTGTCGTTTGATAGTGAGAAGGTTGGTACATGGGTGAAGAGATTAGGCTGGTGGGTTTGGAAGGTAGAAATACAGGGTGGAAGACGGAGGACAAGAAGATTCCTTGTGTCGTGTGTCTTGCTTCTTCTAGGAAACTAGCGAGGGGATCTGAGGACGAATCTAAATTTTGGTAATAAATTTCCACCATAAATTACTCGATATATAATAAAGAAGTGAAGGGGAACGGGCGGCCGGGGAAGAAATATGGGCCGACACATATAATAAGATCACAAAAGGAAAAATGATTCATTGCCGCCTCGGCGCCCGGCCCACCGAATATCCATCCCTCTCTGCGTATATATAGCGGGCAAAACACAGTTTCCAACTTTTACATAACTATGAATCTCTACAAGACTTGGAGTGTCATAGCCAGTGGTGGTGGCCAAAACTTACCTTGGCCCTGGCATACTACAGTATATATAAATTTGAAAATTTTGAGGACGCTTATAAGAAGACACACACAGGGCCTCCCATAATAACTCATACATATTTCTTCTTGCTGGGGCCGCCTGGGGCCCGTCGTCCTTTGATTGTCTACAGGGCCCCACAGGACAGCACAGGGCCTGCCCATCCTCCTGTCTTCTTCTTTCATGAGCAGGCGAATTGCTTTCGCCACCCTTGTTCTTGGCCCCGGCTATACGAGAAATCTTGGGGCTATAGGAAGAAGGACAAGAATAGCTGGGCGACAGCCGGAGAAAGCAGAGCACTTTACGGGCGAGACCTCCAGTAAATCTCCATCCAAATCACCCTGTCGCTTCCTTGTCTCGGACGGTTATTCGGAGGCTGCGGCTGGAGCGTGGAGGCGGGCGGGAGAGCATTCGATTCCCGCTTTTAATGCATACAACTCATAACATGACAAGTAACAGATTTATGCACCCTCTCACCATAATGACAAATCTACGTTTCCTCCTCCTACCCCAACAACAACTGTCGAGACCCTTTTCATATAACTTTTCATCAGCAAGAGCTGTTGAAATGTTTCCATGTGTCCAAATTTTGAGCCGCCATAACAAACAAAGGTGTTATATAATGTTTTTTACAAGTTTGGCCTTTCACTGAGGATATAGAGCTAGTTAACTTTTGATCAAGCTATAAATGCCAATTTATGAAGCGCGCACACATACAAGCAAGTAAGCGCCTTTAGTTTGATGTATATGTTTATACTTTAATCATTGCAAGTCCAATTTTTGGACCATTACGTATGTATTTCCATGATTTATTGCTGCGACAATCATTAATATATTTCTGGCAAAACACTATATGTGTGTATACGCTTTTCAATTTAAAGCGCACAGACACACTCCCGCCTCATTCCTTGTAGATTAATGTGGTGCAAATGAAAAACTATTAACGTGGACATAACTCTCTTTTATGGATTCCAAACTGATGGCTCTTTTACATCAAGATTTATCAAGGGTTGATGGTGTTGAATGTGAATCACTAAAAGTAAGTAAATACGTGACAGGAGCGACGAGGTGTTGAAAATTTGGATTTGATTCAATTTTGTTGATACGATCCAACAGCTTCAAAAAATTGGCAAACGGATTAATTTCATGCAAACAAAATTATAAACAGTGTTCAAGTTTTGGCGAGACGAAATTACGGGCAAGTGTCAAATTTTCTTTGAAATGGATATGAGAGAGACAAGACAAGAAAAAATATTGAAATTGGGATGAGGTGGAAATATGATATTTTGGCCGTGTGTATATATGTGTGTGTGTTGTATTCTTGGCGGTGGTTTATAAAAGTGGTAGTGACTTTTGATAAACGACCTACTCGGCGTAATTGCCTTCTAAGTTATGGCTTATAGCGTCTATGAAATATGGTGGCGTTCCACACGCAATTACAGCCAGGTTATTTATCTCCCCGTCCCATTCAGGCTACTACTACATCCCCCCTCCCCCACCAACTACTATGGAACAAGACCAAGGAAACCAACAACAAGGCTCGATTCTGTATGGACTTGGTACATGGCTTCAAATGATGTGCTTTCCCTATATCATGCTTTCTTTTAACAACTCTTGTTTTTCCACACTTGTGTATATATACTCCTTCAAAAGCTTGGATCATATTTCAAAAATTTTAAACTTGTTTCCCTTTTTCCTCTTGTGATTATCAAAGCAAGGTGTATGAATGAAAATGACCCTTGTGGTATCCACAAAGACTTTGAATATAAAATTCTAAGATACTGAATTCAGTTTGCAAATTTTCCGAGTGTATAGCTAAATCCAATTTTGTGGAGAATCTTTCTCCTGGTTTACACGTTGGAGTAATAGGGGGAAACATGGCTTGAGCTTGAATAAGACACTAAAGCAAATGGAAATTGGTGAGAAAGGGGAACTTTTGAAAAGGTGGTAGGAGTTGGTATTTTGCTATTGGATGTAGAACATGGTTCGATCAAGTTAAAGTGAGAGGATTTGAAACGAGGGCCGCGGCCATTCTTGGCTATTGTTGATGGAGGCTTGGGCAATTTGTGCGGTGAAAGTTGGTGGTTTTAGGTTATAGGTTTATGTGAACTTTGTCACTTTGTTGGAGGAGGGCTGTGGGATTGTGGTGGTGGTGGCGGTGGAATGAAGATGGTGCCGGGTAATAGAGGACGAGCTGTAACAATACCCTTGTGTACCGTCATCTTTGATGCCGAGTGGAAAAGGATATTTCCTAACGCCGCCATTTCCAACAAGATGGTCTCGTCGTGAAATTTTATCCTGCCGCAGGTGCTCTTCTCGGCCCCCATACACTCAAATACACTTTCCCTCACATCAACTCTCATTTCCTTTAACAACTCCCACTCTTTCCAAGTGGCTCCGCCAAAAGAACCAATGTCACCCAACAAATGCACATGTATCAGCCGGGAACATGCACAAAATGCCCCAAAAAACAATGTACATGTGTACAGCCTTTTGGCTATCATCTGCTGATCAAGAGTGGTTTCTATCCATAGAATCGTGTCATCCCTACACAACGCCCACTTGCGTCCCCAGTAAGTAACTATAAAGAAATACTTGTCAAGGAGATCTCGCCGACCATTTACACATTTTTACGATATTGAGACTTGACCATGATCATGATCACAAACTGGACGACTTTGCCACTTTTTCTCTCTCTCTGACCCACGAATGTTCATCGTTGAACTTTGTATGTGTATAAACTGTGGTTTCCAATCACGACGACGACTACGCTCCGGCGTCTAGTTTTTCCGTATTTTTAGATGGAACATCCCAAATTGCTCCTTGTTCTTTCGTAAGAATCTTCCTTGTTCTTACAACCAAATTCCAGAAGCACCACAGACAAAAAGGGACGTTATCTTGATCGCCGCCACTATTGCCAATACACACCAAAAAGTGACTCGAGAGCCACTTATCCCAAAGACACGCAAACTCGTAAAAGGAACAACTTTTATTGCATTACACTTATCCGGCTTTTCTACAAACTTTTCCGGTCATCCCATTAACCCTTTCCAAGAATCTTTTGCAGAGGGAAACTGGCCGCTTCAATCCACTTTCCTCAATCATGTCTTTTCGGAAGACCGTGGTGAGAAGTATACATGTACGTAGTGTTTTTCTACGTAGCTGGAGCTACAGATTCACGAGATGTAGTTTGTTAAAAGGCCGTGTTAAATAGCAATAAGCTGCTTTGAAGAAAGTATTTTTGGCCCACAAACCACCATGGACGTACCTGGGCCTCTCATCGCCGAGATGGCCGATCATGTCTCTCAAGTGGCATGTGCGGGCTATTAAGTGAGTAATTTGGAGAGAACTCTTTGCTCCAAGTTGACTATCGTTAGTAACAATCCATTTCCATCACATCTAAATCCCGATTAGAGCCCTAAGAGGGGGTAACAACTTGAAATTTACAGGGATTTACGTAACCCCTAGGAGTTTGCCAAATCCCTGGAAAGCCGTCCGGGTCACACTGTGTGTAGGCCGACGTTTGTATTTAAGAAAAGCTTTTTTGGAAACGGGAGGAGAAAAACTCGTCTGTTTACTGTCATGTTTACTGCCAACCACATATAAATGAGTTGCGACAGAGGAAATTGTCAATTTTACACGTCTTGCTCCTCCAGCCCTTGCTTTCTTCCAAAAAGAGGCATTTACGAGGAAATGTGAGAAAAGCTCCGGGGCTATTTCCCAGAGTCCCTCCGCTTTCAGCACTTTCACTCGATTTAAAAGGCATCATAAACTCGACTTGAGCCCGAATCCCCAAGGATCCTGGAAACATGTACAACATTACCAATCTTCATGTTTGTTATTTGTCTTCAAATCCGCTTTTCAAAGCTTTTATATGAACCGTGGCCGTGTCCAAGTTCATGCTGAATCGTGCCTCAGCCCAACCTTGCAGGATGTTCTTGGAAGAAGAGTGGCAATTTCAAGTAGGCTGTATAACATATAATGTATTGATTCTTGTGAAAACAAAAGGTAATTTAAAAAGTTGTCGCCAAATCTTTGGCTTCAAACAAGAGGATGAGGAAGGTGTAGGATTCTGATTTTGCCTTAATTGCCAATTCGAGGAATAATTCAAAAACTGTCAGCTGAAGTAGATGGACTTTTTGGCGTTGTTTTTGTGCTGCGTTGGCTGACGCCACGGTTTTTGTTGTGCGAGGCCTTGAAGAATGTTGAGAAAGTTGTGTCTTGTTGGGTGGAAGTTGAATCATGGAAGCCATGTGGGCTTATGACAAGGTATACGGAGAAGAAGAAGAAGAAGAGGATTTTCAATCAATTTGAACTGTCGAAATATGAATAGGAAGGTGTATTCGGTTGGATGGATGGTTTGTCAAGGAGGCGGATGACTGGAAGTTGATGGAGGAAACAACATGTTAATATCCCCCACAGCTATAAGAAAGGTGGATGTTCAATGATGATAGAATTGGAATTGAATTCTTATTTTTCTCGCCTTTCTCTCTCTCTCTTTCTCGACGGGTTCTTGATCAGAGGTTCATCTATCGAATCCTCATCTTTCCGTAACAGACGAAAGACGACTTCGAAGACGACGACGACGACTTGATCGCCTTTGTTGTACCAGCTCCCGGAGCTCCCGGCTCCCGTCTTTCTATTATTCTTTCGTCGTCAACTTTAAATGATGTCAAAGCTGCCATTTCAAAAAGACTCGTTGGAGGAGAATGGAAGACGTCAATCTCGCTCCAATATCCATCCAACTTTTTCCACCTCCAGCTTCCCTCCATCGCTCTCCTTGTCTTCTCCTTGTCTCCAGATACGAACCGAGTCACCAGTTCCATATACAGCTTTCCGGATAAAATATACACCGCCCACGGTCCTATTTCTTCTCTTTCCATAGACACCGAGAACGACAACAGCGACACACGGCCTTTCAACGACGATTCATTCCTCCCCATCACTTTTCCCCACTTTCACTCTTGCAAGTGTCAAAGTCGAAATTATATATCTGTCGTTCATGTAGGCCGGCGGCAGGGAAGTCTTAAGACTCCTCACGGCGAATAGTAACGACAAGTTGATTTCCTTCTCTTGTGGGTTGTTGAATCCATGGTTGAATATCCATTGTTAGGAAAGAAGGTTTCAACGTACATGTGTAGCGGAGGGTCGGGGTAAGCAAATGTACATGAATATTGAAAAGCAAAAATTTATGATCTTAAAAGCAACCTCGTGCCAATTCAATTGTTGCACTTGGAGTAACTCGGCTTGTCAAGTTCTCGTTGCCTTTTAGGCATGTGAGCCTGTGTGAAATTCCATTTGTGAAATTTCATTTGACCACCATTCCTGGCACTCTGCAAGCTACTTGATAATGTTAAGGTTACGTGACTTTGGATTTCAAAATTTACAATTCTTCTTGAGCGACGCAAAAATCCAAAAGTAAAAAATTTGGGATTAAACTTTGTTAGGAAAAGGCTGGTTTTTTTGAGCGGGTGTAAAAAGGCCTTTGAGAAGCGTTATGGAAGCAGGCTGGTTTTTTCAGTTATATGTCAAAAACTAAAAGCGGGTTTCTGGTGAAAAAGGGACAGTTGGAGACAGCGTCATAAAACTGTGAAGGATAACAAGGCTGTCAGCCCGCGGCTTCCCACCCATCTTTTCTGTCTCATGGAGATGACAGCTGCGGCAGATCAAAGATGTGTTATTCGGAAAGAGGTCCCAGGATTTTATTTACCGAGCTCGCCGCCGCCCTTGAGTCTCTTCTTTCACCACCAGTATATACACACACGCAATCATTTTTAAAGAAGCGCGCCGCGCACTATTGTTTCGACGAAGCGATGAAGAAAGCGACTTTTTGGAAAACCAATTACAGTGTATGAATTTGTTGGGGGACGGGCGGTGGAAAAAGGCCACGTATAGAAAGCTAGGCTTCTCTCAGTAGGTGACAAGCGGACTAATGTGAGCAGATTGGCGAGGACAGATTGTCAGTCGCAATTCTTTAGGACGTCCGACCTTTGGGCATGAGGAACATTGGTGGAAGCTGTCAGAACATGTCGAGAAGCTTCCTCGAGCGTCTCCACTTGCCTTCGGTACGATTTACTGACCTTGTCAGCCCGTCACAGGACAGGGTTGCATGTGGAATAATTCCTGCGAAGCAGTTCCGCAAACAGCTGAGGACAGACTGGGACCAGGAATCCTGCGTTGGTTCTGAGAATCACAAGTGTATTTGGCTCTAGTGTTGATGCTGATAAAAGATGGGCAAGACGGAAAAGCAAAAGTTGTTGCGCTGTCGAATCACTGTTCCAAGTTATACTCGACTATCAGTGGAAAAGTCGACTGAAAGCCATTCACTTGGAGGAGACGAAGGAGAAACAATCGAGATAATTGCCCTGGTGATCCATGGCATCACTAGTTTCACTAGTCCAATTCCCCCGTGGATGTATCCAAAACTAATTGCATTATTTTTTTCTTTGATACTCTGATCGCTTGGCGGTATACAAAGAAAGTCTCGGATGCGGATCGGAGGAGAAAGAAGAAGAAGACGAAGCGACCGCAAAAAGAAGGACAAGTTGGGACAGGCGAGACATAAAGTTAAATGAGAGATTGGTCGGAAAGGGACAGACCTTTTAAGTGTATCTGTCGACACGTCATGAGGATCAGTGGGAGACATGACAGCTTGATTTACTATCCCCATCCACAAATCCTTCCAAACGTAATCCACCAGACCTTGATTTAGA
>JAQGBJ010001440.1:0-23167 GCA_034698345.1 Sphaeridia pumilis | reverse complement strand
GTAATCAATTCAACAACTTTTATATATTTACAAGTAGGCAGGAAGCAGGAGCGGCGCAACCGCCGCCATGTTCATGTGCCATTGTATATACTTGAGGTGGATCGGATGAAATGAGTCTCCATGTTTGCCTCGGTCTGTGCATTGTAATGAGAGAGATTCGAATGGCAATATGGCAATGTGAACAGGACATGAGCGAGCTCGACGAGCAATGACGCTAAAAGTGGTGTCGATCAACGGGTTGAGATTAGCTCAAGATGATGTAAAAAAGATGGCTCTCGTGTAGCTCCTTTTGCTACATGTTGTATTTTGTATCTCGTCAGAGAAGAAGCAAGTTGGGGCGGGGATTGACTAATAATTACCAGGTTGACTTTACCTTTGGTACTGGCTTAGGCTGACTGACTGACTGATTGTTGAGCGAGAACAAGGAAAAGAATGTAGCAAAGGGGTGAAGCGTATACACGTAAACAGGGATGAAACATATGCATGGAACAACAACAATGGAAGACTAATGTCACGTTTATGAGCAGGGAATGTTACAGCCAAAGCTAAAAGAGAGCAAGTAGAAGAAGGACGACGACGGTGCTTTTTGCGCAATTATCTTGTTGTTGATGCAAGAATCCGTCCATCGGTCGCCATCTTTGTTCCTCGACCCGCAACGTCGGTGATGATGAACTAAATTTCGCCAATTTACACACAAATCCGTATTGGCATTGGATGCGGTCGTTACATTGTTTAATGCCTTGGGCATATTCTGTGTGTATTCTGTGCATGCCCTGGTTGATTCTGTGAAGCTTGAACAAGATGGCGTCTATTTATGAGTTTGGATGTTAATGATGATGGAATTGCAGTACGTAAAGGATGACGACGGCCATGCGTGTTTGGGATGTAGATGCGATTCTTTCTCATCTTATCCAATATAAATCCTGCTGTTGTGTTGCAGATTCCGGCTTTGCCAAAGTCAAGTAGAGGTCGCATGATTGAGGAACTTTGTGGAAGTTATTGGAATCTTTTGACTCGGGAATTTGCGGATTTTAAGGCAAGCAAAGCGCAGGTTCGGACTGAGAGGCAGAGCTATGATGATGCCTGTCAAAGAGGACTTTAAGGCTATTTGAAAGTTTTTTTTTGATTAAAGGAATACATAGTAAGTAGTTTTATAATGTGTCTCTGTACAAGGATGTGGATGCGGCAAATGCCATGTCATTAATGCTGCTGGAGAAGAAAGTTTGTAGGGGCTGCGCTATGCGGCGTTGTGGTGTGAGCTTGTAGGTTTGGTGTTTTGTATGTGTGTTGGTTCATTTATTAATTCAAGGAAGACTTGAGTTGCAAGAAGGTTGGTTTGGGGAAAGAAGAAGACGCTCTGGAGAAAAGACTGGAGGAAGAAGAAGAAGAGACGAGGACGAAATCGGGACGGAAAGATCCTGCGTACTAATGAGAAATGTTGAGAATATGTGGATGCCATGTTTGTTTCTTGAAATTGGCTCGGATGATCCGGATGACGTTGCAGGATGGACTTTTGGAGAAAGTTGTTGTTGTTCTTGTGGGTTTTACTTTTGGATAGATATTGAACATTTGATTCCGTGCATTCAATAATGTATTGGCTTTTATGATGGTAAAGGTTTGTTCCATGTTCTGTGCTTTAAAAGTAGAGCAAAAGTGCATATGGCTGTCGGTTGTACTTTTACTGTGCTGTGAGCCGTCTGGAGAAATTGGCAACATTGATTGACTGTATTGAATTGACTGTAGCAGAACCGGGTTTTGTTGGCAGAGCCCGCATGGTCATGTATATACATTGAAGTAGGAAAGGGTTGAAGCCGGAATTGACGAGAGGGCTCGAGTTGAATTAACAAAGTTTAGGTGCTATAAGTAAGGTACATTTATTTAGCGGCGGCGGCTTGCGTTACTTGTGTGTATTAATACTTGGTTGAGTATTTTGATCAAAGACAAGTAGCAATTGGACGACGAGGGGGACAAGGGGAAATAGACATTGATACAATAGGAGTGAGTATGTATGTAAGTTGGATTGATGATTTTTACTTGGGTTTAGTTTAATGAGTCGTCGGCGGCGACGACGGCCATATATATCCGTGAAGCTGTGAGAGCGAGGTTAATAGTGTATGAATTGGCGTGAGCGACTTGTGTGTGTTATTATGAATGTTGTTGTGGCGTAACCTGTGATTTTGATATGTATATGAGGAGAGAGAGAAAGAGAAACGTACGTAGAGTTTTTATTAAGGAAAGAGAAGAATATATATGCATGGATCTGCTGCGTGTGTGGTTGTTTTGGGTATAAAGGAGTATAAAGTTGGATTGGATACAGAGTGAAGTTATATAGGATATTATTCCAGTACTTTTGGTTGGGTGTACTTGTGTGATAATGTTGGAGGGGTTGCTGGTTGCTGTGACGGCGTTGTGTATGGAGGAATATAGGGATTGACTGGGCATATTGTATGAGGATTGGATGGCCGTGGGGTTGTTGATGAAGAAAAAGATCGCCGTAGATCGGCGATGGTGGGGATGGGGAAAGGAAGAAGCGTGCAAGTGGCATAGTGTCGTAGGGTAGGAGTGTGAAAAGTTGTTGGAAAAGTTGTGTACTTCTACTACTACTGGTGAAGAAGGAAGAGAGTCCCGAGACGGGTTTCAGAAGCGACCGACTGATTCAAGTTTCAGTGGAAACAGTCGGATTTGTACATGGCAGAAAGACAGACGGACACGGACGGTGGGTCGCGGTCTGTCGGGTTGTGTAAAAGTGAGTGTGGATGTGGTGGTCCTTTAGGTTATTGTATACAAAAGTAGAGTACAGGGAGGAAGGAGACCGTTTACGGTTGGGAGAGACGTAATAAGTAATAATATACAGGTGTGTGCGTATGGAATTTTTGCAGATTTGTTACGAGTGTTGCGTGAAATTCGGAAGTTGATCTCATAGTCAGTCTGTCAGTGAGAAAGGGGATGACGAAAGTCTGATAAGTTTTGGTAATGTCGGTTGATTAGTGATTAACAAGAGTGATCCAAGAGAAGAGTGAAGGAAACTGTATGTATACGGATGCAGAATTGTAGAATAAAAAGTGGCATTTTGTACAAGTGGTTATGCAACAAACTAGCAAGGAAACCAACAAATTAGATATTACAAAAGTAAGAAATGATGGAAAAGACAAGAAGAATGTGAATTGGAGTGAGAGTAGAAGGATTGTTGTTGCGTGAATGGTGTAAAAAATTGAGTGGATTGATTAATCCTTTGTGCACTTGGTTGAGTAATATTGGATGCTGTGCGAAAATTATTGAAGATATGTTGATTGTGATTCGGGTGTTTGAGAAAGTGGGAGTAGTTGCTGGTGAAAAAGTTGTGACGGTTTCCGGGAGAATGATGGAATGAATACTGGATTCAATAGTGATTTGAAGGTAATATTGATTCTTCGGGAATGATTTTTAATGGGCAATTTGCTTTTAGATCAAAGTATATATATTACGTAACTGACTGAGAGTGTTTGTTTGCTTAGGAGGATTTTGTGCGGTTTTGAGGAAGAAGTTTGTAGATTCACTACGAGATGAAAGTGTGGTTAATGGGTGAATATGTTATTATTATTGAGTTGAGTCATGTTGATTTCGAAGGATGATGGTTGCGAAAGAGTTTGTGTGCAATTGTCCACGGAGGTCGTTTAAAATTTTGTTGAGAATGTTGTTACTGTAAGAGAATGCATTGAAATGTAATGGAGATTAAGCCGGTAACCGGTTTCATGTTGAGACAGGGCATGGATGTATCGAAAGTGGTTTGGAACCATGTTGGTTGGTGAACGCTATGGCGTCTTGATGATATTGTTCAACAAGGCTGTGAGACTTGAAAGGTTTGTGATTGGATGTCGTAATAGTACTTTAAATTATATACATCTTGTTGAGACTGTGAGGAATATTTGCAGAAACATTAAATATGGCGGAGGGTTGTAGGAACTGTGTGTCGAGATGCTGTTGTTCTTGTCCCGTTGGAATGTTGGAGGTATGCCTGGCTGGATAATATGGATGGCTTGGTTTTGGTGGAGGAATTAAGGGAAGCTTTGGCCATGAAGGATGTAATGAGTTGCGTAATGGCCGCGTTCAAGTAGTTGGATGTGAGTGAAAAAGGTGGCGGACGGACAGGGTTATGAAATGGTTGGAAGGGAGGGAGGGAAGCTGGTATAAGGATGGAATAGGATGTATGTGAAACTGTTTGTGGACGGACCCAAAGGAAGTAAAAGGAAGGAAGACAGAAGAAAGGCACAAGAAGAAAAAAGTATCTTGTTTTAGGGGGGATGAGTGTTATGGAGACGGTAGTGGAAAAAAATATGGTGCAACTTTGGGAATGATGAAAAAAAGGACAAGTCCAAGTTGGCTGTTGAGGCAGTAGTATACATAGTTTTAACTGTTGAAGGGTGTTAAGTGTTGTCTTGTAGGGATTGAGAGATTCTTTCTTTTAGCTGCTGATGATGATGGGATCCCCCTCGTCGATTCATGTGGAAGCATCTGTGTGGATATCTTGTTGGTTCTTGTTGTTATTAAGCAAAAGAGCAAGAGGAAGGAGATGATGAGTTGAAGAAGAAGATTCGAGTAGGGAGAGGATGCTGATTTAGAATTAGAAAAGACTCGAGATTAGTGCGGCGGGTTAATGGAAAAAGCGGAAAGCGTCACCTTGTGCACCCCTCGAAATGCTGGTGATTGTGGAGGCTTGTTTTGGTGGTAGGATGAGGAATGCATCATTATATGCCTTTTCATGTAATATTTCCGAAGGTGAGGATTTTGGCTCTCTCGTTGTCCTCCTCACTTGGTGGCCAAATTAATGGGGAGAGACATTAATATATAGGCTTGTGATGCAGCGGGATGATGTTCGATATTATTGTATTGATGTATCGTTGTGTTCGGGCGGAGTTGAATAATGATTAAGGGATAAGGGAAGTTAGCAAGAGCCAAAGGATTGATTGGCGAAATTTGATGGAACAGGTAGGGAAATGTTGATGACTTGTTGTGGACAATAGGGAATATAAAATGTGATGACGTGTGAGCAAGACAGGAAAACGGAGAGACATGGGAAGAGAGGATTATATTATTACATTGTACAATAGAAGAGAATATGAAATGTGTACAAAATGGCGACGACGACGACGAGAGGTAATTGAAGCAAGTTGGCGAATTGAATGCGTGCATGTAATGTCAGTGTGTTTAGAGTTTGGGTGGAAAGACAGTGCTTTGTTTGATGACTATGGCGATGGGGAAGTCGTCATGGTGGTAGGAATTGAGAGAATGTTTTTGGCTTGGTGTGTGTACTTTAATGGGTTTTTAAAATGGTTTAAAATGCATGGAGGATGTGAATGATGTGGGGAGAGGAATGGATAATATTGTGAAATATTCTGTACTTGGTATCAGAAGATATAGACAATGTGTTAAGTTGTGAGTGTCGTTTGTCGTCTCGTCACTATTGGTTGTGGGGGGGATGGTTAGTTTGTGGGTTAATGCGTTGCTATCTCAGTAGTAGTAAAATGGTTTTGGAATAATAAGTAACTGCATATTGATACTGCATACATGATTTGTGTATCGGTTATGTATTATATACTGCATGAGGGAAAGGTTGGCAGACTCGAGAATTGCATATAGATGGACTTGGCTTTGACGGATGTGCCATTTTTCGCAACCGTAAGCAAAAGAGGTGAAGTTGCTTAGGGCAATATGAAGAGAGATGGAAGTTGAGTTGAGGTAAAAAGAAGAGATGACGGCGATTATTTGACTGCTCTAAATTTGATGGGAGATATTGGCAAAGTTGTTGTGAAGAAGGGGGAATACATGTAGTAAATATACGTTTGTTCATAGTTGGTGGATTTTACGCGTTCTTGTTTTGTTACAAGATGGCGGCGACGGCG
The DNA here is from genome assembly GCA_034698345.1 of Sphaeridia pumilis. NCBI lineage: Eukaryota > Metazoa > Arthropoda > Collembola > Symphypleona > Sminthurididae > Sphaeridia > Sphaeridia pumilis. The sequence goes on along the minus strand of JAQGBJ010001440.1, from coordinate 17,288 downwards.
GATATGATGAGGACATGTTGTTGGTGGATGGAAATGAATATAAAAGTTAATGAACTCCTTTGGCGAATAATGGCAAAGTCACGTGTGGCAGGAATAACAAAGGTTTAATATAGGCATTAGGAAGGCGGCATATCGAAATGAGTAACGAAGCGGTGATTCGGTAGGTTGAATGATGGATTTGGGCAAAAAGTTGGAGTGTTTTTTGACAAGTTTAAAAAACAGGTGAAAAAGTTTGACCGTGACATGCTCTGAGGTCAGGGCACGTTTGTTGGAGGAGGAGGTGAAGAAATGTGTGCTGGAATCGAGATGGGGCTATTTTGAACCATTTGAGAGAGTAAGAGTGTTGAAAAGAGCGGTAATTACAAAATCTTCGGACTCGAGCTTGGCTGAAACTGCATGACAAAATTGGCAATGTGTACTCTGCGAAGGAAGCGGGTGGAAGTAGAGATGGGACGACGGGATATGATGTTAGGTAATGATGCATGCATGCGTCGCTGCTGTTGATTGCGGGAGAAATGGTGCTGTTTGAATGTAATTTTGGTGGTTGGAGAGGTGGTGGAGTTCTGTGCAATCTTGATATAATTGTGCATGAGGATGAGGACGCGGTGGGATCAAGTGTAACGTAATTTGTAGATTGGCCGGCAGAGGAGCTGTTGGAGTCGAGTGTGTTTAGTGTTTTGATGGTATGTTGAGGAAAAGGCAAGTTGTTGAATTGTGCGAGGACAAGGAGACTGACTGAGACTCACTCGGCGAGGATTAGTTGAAAAAGATGAAGGTGATTAGATTTTGTGGGTTTGGTTTTAGCTGTGTTGTTGAGTTGGTGATTCAGATTCAAAGAGGTGTATAATTAGGTAAAGAGGAAGGTAGGAGCAGGAGACAGGTATGAGGCGGAAGAAGAACCGAGGGAGACGAGACAGGTGAGGAAGAATCGTTGGATTGATGGCCAGAACAGTGATAATTGTGAAGCCAGTGCCAGTATTTGGTGAGTGAGTGAATGAACGCAGGGGTCATGGTGATACAGGTAATTTGCTTGATGGTTTGTAAAAGTTTGTGAAATGACACGTGGGTAGGTAGTGTTGTTGGTAGGTCAAGGAAGAGTGGGAAGCATGGCTGGAATTTGTTTTTGATGATTGATTTATTTGGCAAAAATACGGCATTGTACGGGTGTAAGAAGTAAGGCTTATGGCTGGAGGGAGTTGAGCTTGAGCATAAGGAGGTGAAGTATAATTGGTGGCAGGCAGGTGAAATGTTGCGAGGAACAAGGAGCAGTTTGGTATGGTTGAGCATGTAGAAATTAGTATTGTTTTGGTAGGAAGGTCTGTTTGGAAAAAAAGTGGGAAACTATGTAGCGGATTGGGTAATGGAGTGATATTAAAAGACGGAAGAGGACGAAGAAATACAGGAGGAGAGAGAGCTGGAATGGAGAAAGAAAGAGAGAAAGTCGTCGTGGTCGTCGTCGTGGGCTTGTGTTATATATATGGATGGAATGCAATGTAAAGGTTTGGTTGATTGTGCGGAAGAAAGTCCGGGATATGTAACATGGGGAGGAGGGGGAATATATCGATTTTTAGTTCAGGACACGGCTTGACACATGTGCTTATTTCGGTTAGACAGGGTTGAGTGGGTGTTATTAATACCCGAGTCGCGTATTCCTTGTATTATTCCCGTGTCTCTTGTTTTGGCTGGTGGGTCTGGCGGCCGAGTGATAAGAAGAGTATCGAGACTGAACTGGGTGAAATGGATACTGGGAATAAATTTAGAGTTTGTACAATGTTTTGGAAGAATTTACAATAGGGATGTGATAGAAGGCTGGTGGAAAGTTGAAGTTGATACTGATACAAGTGGTAACCCTGTGTACAAACAGACATGTGAAGACGGGATGATTTGGCGGTGGGTTGAGCTTGAGAGGAAGGAGTTTTATGCTTAAGTGGTGTTTTGATGTTCGTTTGATTATAACTCAACTGACAAAAGGAACTATTGTTTGTTTGCAGGAAATCGGCGATAAGGTTCTTGGTGAAGCAAGAGCTAGGAGGAGGAGGACGCTTGGATTATCGGTCTGATATTCACGGAGAATGGATGACGTTATGGATCTGAGTGCAGGGTGAGTAATACAAAATGACAAGGATATTAACGAAGGTTGGATGGAAATTTAAATGATTTTGTTGTGTTTTTTATAGAAGTAAAAAAGAAATCCCCGCGAGTACCCGAGTATCGAGCCGGCAAAATAATGAGCATGGAGGAATTGGATCATCATCAGCCGGTGGAGGAAACGGGATACCTGGGTTGGATCTACAAAGTGCAATGAATCTGGGGTTGCCGTTGATACCGGGTTTGATTCCGGGACTGAACCTTGGTAATCTGCCGCTGCCGTTTTTGGGAGGTATCCCTCAAGTTCAAGTTCCTCATGAGCTGACAAGACTAACTAACTTACTGAGGGAGAGTCAACGGGCGGAAGGTGGTGGACGGAATAGTGGTTCTTCGTCTGGGTTTTTAAATCCTGGTGCTGGGAGTAATCTTGGCTTGGGGATGAATGCTGGACTACCTCTGAAGGCGACAAATAATTCGACTGGATCGAATAAGCCTGGGCTGATGATGAAGCCAAATGTGACTTTAACTCCACATTCGTCGAATCCGTTGAAGAGGAAGAAGGATCATTCGTCGCCATCACCGAACCATATGCAACCGCAGAGAAGAAGTCTGAGGCCAAGGATAGAGAGGAGCTATGCAGAAAGTCCGGATATTGTGATGGAGTATGAAGACGATAGTTCGAAAGTCAATGGAATTGTAAATGGGAATGGGGTTGATGAGGATGAAGGCGAAGAATCTGACGGTGATCCTGGTGAAATGCCTCCTCTGCCAGATGTAAAGGTTAGTTAAGAATCATTTAGTTACCATTCAGCTCGTCACACGTGCTAAATAGTGCCGACAAGAATATTGTTGGTACTACTCACGTTGTGACAAAATTAAAATGTTACAAAGTTTGGGTTCAGTGTTATCATAATGTGAACTTGAATGTGTTGCAGACATGAGCTCGTGGAAATGTTGAAAGATTTTGCTAATGGTGGTTTTCTTTTTGTAGGAACTGTCACCAGAGGAAGAGAAGGAGAGAGATGAAGTTATAACAAGACTACAGGAACATCTGAAAAATGAAGAAATGAAACTAGTCCTCCTGAAGAAATTGAGACAGTCGCAGCAAATGAAGGAGAATGTGTGTGTGCCTCCAAATTCGAATGATGGGCGTAGTGGGTCAAATGCTCCGATTAATGCCATGAGTAATGGTAGGATGGGAGCTCCTACACAGTCTACGCCTTCCAACCATGGAGTAAGTATCGGGAACTTGACGATTCACCCTTTGGGTCAAGGTGGCGGCAAGGGAAGATCCTCTCCAAAGTTGTCTAGTGGTGGCATGAATCTAAGTGGCCGAGATGGATATCCTAGCAAAGCTGATTTGGCAAGTATCTCACTTGCTGGTCGGAACAACCAGAATGCTGCCATGTCCTCATCCAAGGTTTCTTCTTTGCTTAAAGGCGTAAGTTAACAGACGATGATGCTGGCGCTACATTCTGTTGAATTCTCTCGTAATTGATTATTGTAAACGTATTTGCAGCAACCATTACCTCGAGGTTCTGGTGTATCAGCACCTCCACCGTTGATGATGGCTGGACAGCGAAACTCAGCAGGAAATCTGCAACACAATTTATTAATGGCTCACAATTCGCTATTACGAGGCATGTTATGTCCTTTCATTCAAACTATAACATTATACCTAACGAATTCTAACTGTTTCTCTATTACTTTCAGGATCTCGAGGACAATCGGCTATGAACTTGCTGTCTGGATTTTCTGGAAATCCTCCTGGTGCTGTATCCGCTCCTAATATTTCCCCTATTACCGAAAAGTATGACCGTCCAAAAGAAGCTCATTCCAGCTCAAGTTCTTCTACTCAGCAGGTAAATATTTCGTTTGGCTGAAGAAATTGAGTGGATATAGGAGTCCAAATGAGACATTAGGATTCGCCAAACTCACAAAAATATCTTTCGTATGAAATGCAGCTCCTTGCTAGCTCAAACGTTGGAGATAAAGGTGGAAGTTCTAGCGGTACAGGGGGAAGCAGTGGGATCACTTCTGTTGGTGTTCCCATTGCTCCGACGCTAGACCAGGTGGGTAGAGAGGAAATGATTCTGATTCCAGCTTGTGTTGTTGATTTTATTTTTTAAACGGAATGGAGATTTTTTTTCTAAATAGCATCACTTTTGAAGCATGGCGGTGTGCAAAAATTGTCGTAGATAGAATTGAGATGTCTTGCGAGAAATTGTGTTTGGTTTAGAATGATGACACAAGTTAAACAATATCTAACCAACTTCAATTTATAGGCTGAAAGGCGGCACAGGATGGCTGCTGCAGCGGCTGAAGAAGAAACTCCTGCCCAACGACAAGCAGCTGCAAAATTGGCTTTACGCAAACAGCTCGAGAAGACGCTACTACAGATTCCACCTCCTAAGCCCCCACCACCAGAAATGAGTTTCATTCCCAATCCGAATAATATGGAGTTTTTGGCCCTGGTTGGCTTGGAGTTCGTAGTTGATTATATCACCAAGTCTCCAGATGCTATAACTCCTACCCCTGAGCCATTCACATGTTCTCAATGTAAGACAGACTTTTCATCAAGCTGGAAGTGGGATAAGTCCACCAAGGGTGAGTGAAAGAATGATTCTAAGATAGTAGAATAAGTGTAAGTTTTCTCCACAAGAAATTAACGCACTACTGCCAGTTGGTTTTCAACAGATCAGAAGTGTCGCTGACGACTTGTGGCAAATTAATTCGGCTTGGTTTCAAATGAATTCTCATGCTGCATTTCGATGCTTAATATCATCCGAGTTCTGAAATCAACCGAAATAGAATTTTCCCTTGCGTTGAAACTTCGCAGTTCGAGTTTTAGTTTAAAGATGCAGGCATGATTCAGTCACTAATGTTTCTTTATTTTTACAGGTAAAGTTATATGTGAGCAGTGTGTAACAACAAATGTGAAGAAGACGCTGAAAGCGGAGCATACACATAGACTTAAGACAGCCTTTGTCAAAGCAATCCAGCAAGAACAAGAAATCGAAGCAAGACTAGCACAAGGAGGGTCAATTAGTGAGCTTGGACTAAGTGCGAGCAACGGTCGGAACATGTCTTCTCCAAGTCCAAATACTGCTGATAGGAATTCACCTCACGGTATACAGAACATGAGCCGAAGTGATAATATGCGTAACCGTACTCCAACGCAGTCACCTGGAATCTCGGGACTTCCGTTGACCATTACACCGATACCCCGTGAACGAGTTGAAAGAGAGCGCGAAAGGGAAAGACGAGAAGAAGATCGAATTCGCGAATTGGAACAACGGGAACGACAGCGAGAACGCGAACGACAGCGAGAGAGAGAGCGTGAATTGCAGCAACGTGAACGTGATCAGGAGAGACACAGAGACAAGGAGCGCGAAAGGGAACAACGTGCTGCAGCTCGAGCTGCCGAACTGAATTTGCAGCAGCACCTGCATCAAGCATCTGTACAACTCCAGAAGCAATTGCAAGCCCAAGCTCAAGCTGCGGCAGATCAAAAGGCCAGGGTTCAGAGGGCTGAACATCAGCGGGAACGAGATCGAGATAGGGAACAAGAACGGCAGTCTCGCCATCAGTCTTCTTCCAAGTCTAATAATCACCAAAAGCTTCCTCCGGGCTTCCCTGCAAACTTCCCAGGGCTACAAGCGTTTCGGGATGTTGGAGCATTGGGAAACTTGAATTTGCTGAACTTGGGTCTAGGAAACCTTGGTGCTTTAACAGGAAATTCTGGAGGTGGATCCTCCTCCAATTCACATGGAGCTTCTCAGTCTTCTGGCGGTGGAGCCAACAATGAATCAAAAAGTCGAAGCAACCGTCCATCAAGCAGCAGGGGCAGTAGCCAGAGTCAGAGTAGTCAAAACGTAAGCCTTTGTTTTCATCAACATGGTTATGAACTGTTTTACTGATTCCTCAGTAATCATCAATCTTTGCTTCTTATAGGCATCAAAGCAGCAGCAGCGTTTGGATGCAGAAGCTGCGCAGTTTGCCAATGCTCTTGGAATGGGATCTTTGGCTGGTGCCGGCGGGCAAGGTGGAATTCAAGCTATTGCAGCAGCTGCGCTTCAAGCTCAGGCACAACAAATGTTGCGTATGCCACAAGGTCAGCAAGGATTACCAGCACATTTGCTACAAATGTCGCAGTTTTTATATCCGTATCAAATGGCAATGGCTCAACAGGTAAGCATATGTCTCTTCAGTTGAAATTGAGTTGACATGAACAGTAAAAACTGTTTTCTTTGCTTTGCAGGCTGCTAGTGGTGGACAGCCCATGTCTCAGGCAGATATGCAGCGTCAGCAAGCAAACCTGGAACAATTGCAAAGACAATACCTACTGGACATGATTCCGAACTCAAGAAATTTGAAGAATTGGAAGACATGATTGAGTCAACTGGACCGGAGTCCGTAGTGCGCGCGAACACTATTTTGAATTTGTATCTCAGAAATATTCCTTTATGCTTTAGTTTTTCCACCGTGAACTCAAGGTTACTTTTGGATCCTATGTGAAAGTTTACAGGAAGTTTCTGGCAATGAAAGTCAACCTCTCTCTGTTGATAAGTATCATCTCACCATCACAAGTAGCAATTGTCAGATAAGCTTCTAGTCCTAGTCTGTCTCCTATCGAAGTAGTTTAGTTCAAACCTACGTTTCTGTTAACATAAAAAGATGGACAGGGATTTTGTGCTTTAGAAGAATGTGAAACTTAACAATATGGCTGATGATCAACAGAGGCGGAAGCGGTGACTTCAGTGACTTTATTCAGGGTTGATGTAATTCAACACCTTGGTCAATGCTGATTGTAAGCTGTTTACGTAGATCGTGATATTGCAGATTAAGTAGACCTAGCAGAATAGTATTATTATATTTGTAAATCCATACGTTTGCACTAAATTGTTCCATTTTTTATGATAGCCTGTATCTCTATCGCTGTTCACCCACTGAATCGAAGATAAGTATCGTTTGTACCCTACATCAGTGTGACTTTGAATGACCAAGTGGGCAATGCAGCAGGGAGCTGTTGCTGCAAGCAACATTTGTAATATTACGTATTGTATAATATGTACAGTAGAGCCAGTTTATATTTTAATTGTTTACACCGTTAGTTTATGGGCAATGTTGTAAGTGAAACGATATTGAAAAAGGAATGCACAGCATAAGCTCTGAAATACCTAGTGGGAAGAATACTCCAATTTTGAGAACCATGAATTTAGGTGTAATTTATCTACAGTATCTTACGTACGTACTATTTACCATGTCCATAATTTTGTTGAAAAAGGCTGATGCCCTAAGAATAAACATTGTTGTTGTTAATCGCAGCCAGTATTCATGCTAGCTTTGTAGAGAATGAAGAAAAGTCACGAAAATAATCGAGGCAGGTAACACTTTTGTTCTATTATTTAAGGCAATAAGTTAAAAAGAGACAGAACATACGCAGCAATATAATTGCTGGGTATGAAGAAGTGATGATTACAAAAATCGCAGTAAGTTGGCTTCAATATTGTTTGTACTATATGATCGTTGCATTCTATTGAAGTTAAGATCAAAGGAGAGATGCGTTATTCAAGACTGGGTTGAAAAGCCACTTTGTATCCAATAGGGGAAATCCTGTTTTGCGCTGATGGGACAGTCGAGGCGGCCTGTGGCTGACCACTTTTACTTATCTTCTTTCCGCTAAGTCTGGCAGGCAACGCTGACAACAAAGAAGACGCAGGGTGCAAGTTGAGGTTATTGTTTCCATTTCTTCTTACAGTTGATAGTCTTGCTTTCCAGTCCTTCCACATGTTACGTACCATTGAAGGCAACTGACCATAAGCAGCGACGTAAGGGTTGACATAGCGGTGGTCATGGTGATGTTGTTTTGACAGTGCAACTTGCTTAACCGAAGTCTGCTTGGCTGCTTCTGGAAATTTCGGCGATGGGCGGTCATCCCGACGCTTGAAGAAGGCTGGTTTGTGGACGAAATCAAACTGGACAGAGACACCATCCTCGTTGGGCTTCAAACTGTACTCTGAAGTTGGCTTTGGCTTGGGCTTTTGGGTGGATGGAGGTAGGGTCGGGTATTGGAACATGACGTCTGCGTCGGATCCCGTGTAGACAAACTGGTGGTCGTTTGTGAACGTTGTTTCGACCGACTTTTGGCGAAGGCCCTTGGCATCTCGTGAACTCAGATCGGTAGCTTCAGCAATGTTATCGGCTACTGCGCTGTCATGTTGTTGAGTTGGAAGCCCTGAAGCTAGAGATGCCTGAAAACAGCCAAAATTGTTGAACGCTTGAAATTTGTTATCAGTGCCATTTCACCTTTGACCTGTTATGGCAATGACACGTACCTGGAGGATTACAGCTCCTAAAAGTAGCGCCGGTATTCGAAGCATGTTTGAAGTTTGTTTTGACACTTGTACACTTAAATTGCACTTCGACAGCGTCCTTGAGATGTGGTGCCTTTGAGGATAAAAACGATTATGGAAAGGGCTATGAAGGCGGCGCGGTCTTTTAACACGAGCGCTGCGCTGAGCGCCTTCAGTGAGTCTCACTTACTCGTATGCTAGTAAGCGCGCGCGCTTGAATCTCGGCTTTTTGGCATGGAAATTGAAAGTGAAGGTTTTGTACGTAATGTGTGCTGAGAGGGCGGAGAGGTGAAGGCGATTGATCTTGTTGATTGTATTTGGCGGCGCAGACAGGTGTATGAAACCTCGACTGCCGGATCAAATTGCATGGGGCAGTGCAACTGTTAGTTTTGCAGGTGCGCATCATTAATAATTCAATTTCGAGAGCATTTTTATCTCTAGCCAACTTTGGGCTATAATTAAATATCTAAAATTTCAAGTTTCAAGAGCACTCTCCCTTGTAAAGCTACCTTGACAGACATGCACTTTTACAGTTTCAAGTTTTTTTTACCAAAGAGTCCAACGTTGAAGAGCAGATCGATGAAGATCGCGGAGGCAGCAGCAGGTGCGTTGCTGCTGAGGATGCTGATGATGAACCGATGTTCAACAGTTACAACGATTCGATGGCGATTCTGATGATGATGATGATGATGATAACCCTAATGGTAATGACAAGGTGGTCAGGTAGGTTTATTTGGCAAGCAAGTAGCTTGATTTGCATAGATTGGTGGCCATATGATACCTAAGACGTTTCCAAAGAAAAAGCGCAATCGGCCCATGTCGCGAATCGTGTGAATGAAGGTGTAAAATTGCAACACGCGATCCAAAAGGATACTCATCGAATGGAATGTTGCAAAAATGTCAAGATTTGACAGGAGCCTTTGGTATACGGAATCTGGTTTCATTGGAGGAATCACGACTGACTAACTGAAGGATGATGAAAAATTGAACCGTTTATGGTAATATTGTGAAGTCAAGTTCAAGTTGATAATGTTATGGGGAAAAAACTTTCACTTTGGCGTATCCGCATTCATGGAGAGAGAGAGGGAGCTAAATGAGAAACAGCGTTTTATGGGGTCAAGTTGTTACTGATAATGACAAGGTGGCAGTGGCTATTGAGAGATGTACAATTTATTAAGTCGTTCATCAAATCAGTATAGTCGTTACTTTTACAGTTGAGAAGATTCGTCTGATTGTAGGCTATTGCATTTGCTAGATTTGATACAAAAGGAATTTCTCCAAAAAATTAAGTCGAAGGTGAAGCACCTGTTTGTAGGTGAGTTTGTCTCTCAAGTCTGAAACTACACTTGGACATTGGGATTTTCAGTCCCAGCAAATTAGGTAGGGGTAGCCTGGTTTACAAAAGAAATATTATTACTTACATTATGAAAACATGGATAGCGAAAAATGAATAATCTTGAAGTGAAGATCCTAAGCCTGAGCCGGTGCTGATCCTTGCACAGCAACCCAAATCTCATTCTTCCTATTCCAAAACTTGTGGGGTGCATCATAGCCAACGTAAAAGCGGACAGGTTCTCCTCCAGACATTTCGACGGCAATGTTTTGATCCTTGAGGTACTCGAGCACCTTTTGGAGGTTGTCATTGTAGTCGGATTCTGAAGCGTAACCTCCGAATTTCCTGAAAAGCAAACAAAAAGTTAAGTTTCAAGATTCAGAATCCGAGGATTCCAAATGTTTTCTTGCTCTTACTTTGTATACACATGAAGATTTCGTGTCTGGAAAGTCACTTTTTCGTCTTCCGGCTTGGGAGGATCAGTCTGAAAAGCTTTGGGGAGGTAGAAGCCCATTTGGTACTTCCATTTGTCTTGGTTGTCTGCTACCACTTTTGTGCTCACCGGTATCGTCATGTCAATCTTTTGCTCTGCAATATAAGTGAAGGTTAAGCATTGCTGTACAATAGATGAATGAACATTGAATGTTTAAAATACGTACTTGCGTCATTCTTTCCAGTGATGTAGCCGAAAAGCTGCCAAAACATACCGCTTTTGAAGTCAGCATAGGTATTTGCGTCCCTGACTTCTTCAGTGGTGACCCATTGCTGAGCGGGATACTGGCGTTCCTCCATGTCCTGAAAAATAGAGCCATGCTGTTAGTAATCCAGATAAAACCTTGATGATTATCGAAAAGTTATATAAAGTATATTGAAATCCATACTTCGGAAATGCTACGAATCACTTGATAAGGAGCAGCTTCATGAGAACCACCAGCAATCGTCTGAAGAATCGCCGTCATTTTAACTGACTGTTTGTGTTGGGCTACGGCAGCTACAATCAAACTGACACTTATCAGAGCACTAAAAATCAGAAAGAGACTTCGGAACCTGGAACTTGACTGATGTCGATCAGTGTAATTTTGAGGTTGCTCAATAACTATTTGTTTATAAAATTGGTTCTGCTGTTTCTTGGCTGAATTCTTGGCCAAGTTACTGGAGACAATAAGGGTGACGGCCATTTTGGAATGACAAATCACTTAGCATAGTACTTAATAGTGCGCCGCAGGATTTGTCCGTGAGAAGAACATGAATCCTCAAAATAGTGCTTGCTCACAATGAAAATGGACGACAAGTGTTTGGTAAAATCTGCGCGTCGAGTACTGGTAAACACAGCTGATTGCCCCGGGCGGATCGTGTGGCTTCCATCTCCAGTGGTCGCATGTTGCCCTGTTTGTTATATAATTCTATCAATGTGACTGAGCCATACAATTTAAGGATTATTGAGCGCTTTTATGAAGTTGTAGTTGTTGTGACCTACTACCTTTTAATGCTCATCAGAATTGGCAAAGTAGAATCTCATAATCAAATGCAGCTATAAATGAGTATAAAATTCTCAAAACCTTGTATTGATTCTGTGTTTATTGGTCCGAGTAACTCAACGTTGGACGCGGCCCTTTGATGAGTCTCCGAAAACCTTTCAACTTTGCCAACTCGGCTATTAATGATGGTTAGCAAATGTAGAATAATTAATGATTATATTATCCTTAGCACCCCTTAAGTAGCCGCTAGTATGTAAGCAGTCTTCATCAAATAACAGATATCAGGACTTGAAATTGTAAACTCGTGAAAACTTCCCGCCTTCCGGTTTGATCCAGGAAGGACCCAGTCCTAACTCCGGCAACAACGGCGGAAAAGCTTAGGACTCCTAAGCTTTTCCAGCGTTGTTGCCGGAGCCACCGAAGCCTCCATTGGATACTTTGTCCTTGTCGCCAGATCCCTTGGACCTTCAAACAAAAGTTAAAACATGTCGTTAGAATATTTCCAAACTCAATGCTCCGCACGAAGCCTCGACATAATCAATTGATTAATCCTCATTCAGTCTACAAAGTTAAGTTTCAGCTCATCAAGTTCAAGTTCAAAGTTTAGCAAGTGTTGAAGAGGCCTCCTCAATCTACAGAATTTTCACAAAGCTCGACCACAAGCAAGATTCCAAGTATTTTCATGTCGAAACGGCCGGGGACTTGAACATGAGCACATGAATTATAGAAATTGTGGCCACCTTCAGCTTTGGCTAAAACTTGAAACTTGACGCTAGCAAACTACACAAAGGCTAACGAAACTTGACAATAAATAGAAGGGAAGGCTATTTTTTTAAGTTCAAAAATTGGGCTTGGTCAAACCGCTAAACTTCCACTAGTTCGAGATCCTGCTTATTAATGTAAAGCGTGAACTGGTAACTTTCACTCCATGAGAGAACTTTGAAGCTACATATCTCTCAAACTTCAAAAAGACGAGCTTTGACAGCAATCTACTTAAAAACTGACGGTGAAAATTATTCAGTTTTTACTTACATGTCTCCGGCGTTTCCTCCAGCGCCCGGGTTGCAATGATTGCAAATCGGCGAGTTTCCCATGCACGCCAAGCATTTTGAATGCCCGCAAGAATCCCTAAAATTCCGTTTCGTCCTTGCATCATACTGCCCATTGCACTCTTGGCCTGTCGAAATAAAACAAAGAATGGCATATAATAAGAGCTTGTATTTGAGAAAAGAGCAAAACAAACAAGATCCTTCTTTCACTCACAATTCATTGTAATTGCTGATGTTGCTTTCGAACTGTTATACTTAGAAGGCTGGCTGGAAGGGAGAAATCAAATTCAGCTGGTTCGTCAGTGGGCAGTTTGAAAAACCTGCATAACAAATTCAAAGTTCCGATAAAATCATTGAAAACGATCAACCAATTTGCCTTTCAGCAGTCCCCTCTTTACAAAACGCACAAATTCAAAACAAGTTCAAAAACTATAGATTACCGTTCAGTGTTGGCGTTACTTCGTTTACTCCAGGCAACTGTCACGACTTCGGAAGGCCAAGTGCAACTGTACATTGATCAGGACTTGTTTGGCTTTAAATGCTTTAGCCAATTTGAGCTTCAAACGCTGCTCGTTACAGCAGCTCCTTTGACAAGGCAAAAGTCTCATGGTCTTTATCACCCACCTCTTAACTTTGGGCTTGTTAATAATTAAGGAGAGCTAACAATAATGCACCACTTTAGTTTGAACGTCCCCACAACTTCTATAATGCTTGGTTTCTCTTATTGCCAACTGTCACTGCTTTGTGCATGACTGTTGTTGAATATATGCTTCTTATAGAACTTTTCCCCTTTGTTGATTAAAGTTGCTTTGAGACTCAAATGTCTCCAAACGTTGACGTGAAGCGAGGAATTCAGTTTGGCGCTCACAGCTTTCCCCTGCAACTTGCACTTCAGTCCAGCCTTACGTCCACGTGCACATGCATCAGCGCAATCCGAGATGACTCCCAGATGCGCAACATGCAATTCGATTCGTGAACCCACGTGTAAAGAAGCTTTGGCAAAAACGAAGACTTGTACAAAAAAAATTGCGATTCAGCACTGGAACATGGATATTGACACCATGGCGTCGTCTCATGTTAGATTGGTCTGCTGTGGAGGAATTTGCGAACGAAGTTAACTTCGGGTAGTGTGACAGATATCAACGCGAAAAAGCCCATTTAGACAATATTTGAGAAGCATGTGAAGTTGGTTTAAGAGAGGGAATTCAATCCTGGCGATCCCAAGCAAATTCCTTCTAATGCGATCGCTTTGCTAGATTTTTTTTTCTCTCGGAGATACAATAACAGCTCCATGCTAAATCGCCTAATTGACATTATGAGAATCCTGAACTTTGATAGCTTCTGGCTGTGGGAAAGAAAAAATGCAGCTCTATGCGGATTGGAATTGCTGAATCCAACAAAGTTAAATAAAGTAGTAACTTTCCTCGTATTGGACTTTGAATCCAGAAAGCAAATAGCAAAGGATGTAATGTGAGCGGTGGTATAAATGGACAGCCATATGTTCGACAACTGCAAGCGTCCCTTTCGCTCATTGAGACGTGATGCTGATGGACAAGCACATAAGTCAACACTAGCGTACATACTTAAAAACGGTAAAAAGAGCTTTAATTGGCGATAAACATCTGCATATTTATTATATTTTCATAATTCCATTTTCATATAGCTTCACATTCCATTGATTCCATGTACAAAATTTCTAGTCATTTAAATTAGGGTTTGTTGTTGTAGTTTATTAAAATTTAAGATTAGGGTAATTTTTTCTTGGAACGCGAACGTTTTCCTTTGGCAGCTGGTGGCAGAGGCTTTCTGCCTTTGGGAGGTCTTGCTACTGGTTCCTTAGGCTTTCTAGCTTGACGTTGCTTTTTCTTGCCTTCAAGTTTCTTGGCTTCCTGTCCCAGACGTCTCTTCTCCTTGGCTTCTTGGGCAAGGCGCTTCTTTTCCTTAGCATCTATGGAAGCTTGCTTTCGCAGTTGGAGTTCCTTGAGTGCCTCTTCTGTGGTATACTCAGTAGATTCTTGTCTTCTAGTCTTTTTTTCTAGTCTCTGGCGCTTTCGAAGGACAGGTGTCTGAGGGTACAATTCCTGGTAGGCGCTGGTCGCCGCTGCTTTTGTGCTAGATCTAGTCACAGAACTATTGCTTCTAGTCTCAGGTGCATTCGGCATGTCATCAGCTTCTTCATTCTCGGCATTCACAGCATCCGGAAGCAGGCCATAGCCGCGTCGCAAAATGGAATCTTCATCGTCGTCACTCTCTTCAGCAAAACCACCTCCGCTGCCATTTTCTCCTCCTGCTTCACCTGTATCGCCAATGTTCCCATCATCGGAAGGCGATAGCTCTATCGGGGTATCCTGTGGCTGAACCTCGGGCAACTGCTTGCGCTTTAGAGCAGCATAGTACGCCCTGTAGTCAGCGTCGGAAAAGGCGTTGGGATTTGGTCCTTCAAGTTCTGGATCCCAGATACCGCATTTTCGAAATGCGTTGACGACAGTCTCGATCTTGCTGCTCGCTTCGAACGCTGGCTTCAGCATTTCAGGAATGTTACGTACCTGGGGCTTTTGCATTCCATGTGTGAGTTGCCACACACGCACAGATTCAGCGTACCTGAGAAAGAAAGCTAGGTTAGCAAGGTAACGATTCTAGTCAACCTCGGACCAAATGCTCCAGTCAATAATTTTTAGTCCATTAGTTTTAGTTGTGAAAATTATAGTTTTAGCGATAGGTATTTATTTTTTAGGTTAGTACGCACTCAGCTCACCTTGATTTCAAGGGCCTGAAGAAGCCAACGTCCATTGGCTGAAGCTTATGTGAAGTGTGGGATGGAATCGACAGCATATGTATGTTGTTTTTGATGCCAAATTCAATTCCATCCACGTTCACATGGGCAGAAGCATTGTCGAAGATTAGCAGCAGGTGCTGTCCAGGTGGTGGAGCCACTGTTTCGTGGAAAAAATGAAGCCACTGGAGAAAGCTTTCCTGTGTGCACCAGCCCTTCGGTGAACAGGTGCTTCGGGAGCCATTTGGTCCAATTTCCGTTTCGGTGCTGAAGCTGTTGGTTCCTTTGAAGACGAAGAACGGTGGCAGATGCGAACCAGCGGCACTCATGCAGCAAATGAGGGTGACGAGTTGGCCTCTTTCGCAGGACACCATGATGGGCACGTTCTTGGCCCCCAGTTTGGCGATTAGCTGCTGACGTTGAGGCTGCAAAAACAAACATTTCTAGTCATTTTCTGGTCATTTAAATTAGTAGTAAGTAGAATAAGAAATGTAAATATAAAGCTAGGTTAACAAAGTGTAGTACCGGGACAATAGTTATGCCGGACTCATCCACGTTGAAGATAAACTCGGAAGTTATCGCGTACCGGCCAAGAATGCCCTGAAGTTTCTCCTGGAACCACCGGACTGAGGTTGGGCAGAATCCTTCAACTCTTTGCTGTGTTAGCGGCGTGGCTGTCCTCATCGACAATCGATCCTTGTGTCGCTTGAGGAAGCTCGTAATGAAGCACCGTCCTGCTGTTTCTCCCTTGAAGCGATGAGCTAATCCAAGCTTCACCGCCGTTTTGAAGGCCAGGACTCCGAAGGCTTTACGGGTCATGCCTTGGCATACTTCACTCAGCTCGATGAGGTATTCCACAAGAGCGTCTTCTTGTTCCGAACTGAATGTGGGCTTGAATCTTCCTTGTTTGATTCGGTCAGGAACTTTGCCTTTCATCAAGAAAGAATGCAAGGTGGAACGGTTGACGTTCCAAGCATCCGCTGCAGCCCTGATGGTCATGAGACTCTTGCGGACAGCGTCGAAGGCCCTTTGGTAGTCCTCCTCGAGCGTCATCTTGAAGACTCAACAGTCTTGAAATGTTGAGGACGTTGAAACGGAATCTGCGACAGACAGTCGCTGGAACGATCAACTCACTGATCGGTCACGTTCGAAACTGCTGTTGGCATTAATCTGTTGCAATAGCGTTTCTTTTGTTTCGTTTCTGGAGCACCTATCGGCTTTACTGATGGAGAAGTCTTCGTGGATGAAAGTCTGAAACTAAAAATAATAACAATTTATTAGTAATTCTAAAAATAAAGCGTTTCATACACCAATTTCGTTGACTCAAACCTAAATTTTAGCGAAAAAATCATGTCTCACCTTAAAAATGTTTTTGTCACAGTTCAAGTTGATCGGCACACTTTGGGGTTCTTGCATTTGCAAATCTTTTGTTCGGCGAATTTGGCTATTTACGACAAATTATGACGGAGAGACTAACAAATTGTCAGGACTTGCTAATTAGGGATATTTAAAACTGGAAAATCTGAATAGTGAAGCAAATTAATTTACTGCTAATTCACCAAGGAGCGAATCAAGGCAACTGCGGGATTTGACTGTCCCATTTCTGCGTTTGTTTTTGTCCCACATTGGCCTGATACGCAAAAAGCTGTACCTCCTCCTCTTCGATTGTCGATTGAAACGCTCATTCAAACGTTCACGTTTATGTGTGAAATGCATCGCGCATTTCCAGCACTTGACAAGTGTTTGGCATCAGCTCACGCTATGATTTATTGGGGCGCTGTCTTGTTTTACCTGCTGCCACATTATATTTGCAATTTTTCCACGAAGAGTACATATTTATGCCGAAAAAGTAAAATCAGATCAGGCGTAAGAAAGCTAAATATTATTATGTCCCTTTCGGCGATTTCCCCCCAATTCCACCATGGGCGGAAGGAAAATGACACCAGGATTTCTGGATTTCCATTAATTACTCGTGAATGACACAGGAATTTTTCAAGTATTTTTCCAGACGACAACAATGCTTATTTAGCTTCCAAAATAAACTTGCCATTTTTTATGGCTTTCGCAGAGCTTTCTCCATTGGAGCACGCGGGGAGCAGGAAGACAGTTCGGCAGAAACTCGAGGGAAAGCAGGTTATTATGGAACCCCATCCTGATGGGGTATCCTTATTGAAAAGGGGTTAGAAATTTTGTGGCACTTTTAACTTTGCC
>JAQGBJ010001439.1:0-23173 GCA_034698345.1 Sphaeridia pumilis | reverse complement strand
TGATTTAGAAATCTTGTGTTGAAAGATTACAGTAGCTGAATCAGGCAGCCTGCTTTCCAAAATCTCCAAAACTTTCTCCAAATGGTCGTCAACAGGCAAAAACTCCATTGCTGAAGTCGGTCGTAGTGTCGTCTTCCAATCTCGATTCAGATTAACAGAAGTCCTACAGTACTGAAACTCACTTACTTGTCAGTTTCTTCTGCAACATATTATAGCCGCAAAATAGTTTCTACAGGAATATGATATCAAAACCAAGGCCGAAGGTCAAAGAGTATCAGCTGTCTTTCGTCTATTGCAGATTTAATCCAGAACCAAGTGAGATAGACATTTGGACAACCATAAATGTGATTCTATTTACTCACAAATCTACATCACCAAGAAGTTTTACTATAAGCCACAAAATCAGCTTCAATAGCCAAATCATCAAAACCCAACTTCCTTTGAAACTCCATCGAGGCCTTGTTCCTCATTTCAACAAAACAGCAAGGCACGAAGCCTTCGTCAGCACACTGTCTCATGATCCGATGCATTGTTGCCCGAGCGTACCCTTTGCCACGATGTTCTTCCAACGTGTACAACATGCCAATAGCTCCGTAGGTCATGAATGCTAAGCCGCAAACAATCTCGTTGTCAACATAGACTCCAGCTGTTATATTTCGACTAACGAGTGTCTCCATCAAAGGCTTTCCATGGTCCGAAGCGTACTTCCACGTCTTTTGGATGAAATCAACGCCTTTAGAGTTTGAAATTGAATCCGCGACTGCCGCTTCGCCAAGGTTTTGTCTGAAATAATATAAATAAAACATATGGGCTTGATCATTGATCTAAGATAATTTTTGGTGGAATACAAAAGTGCTTGCTTACTCTAATGGGAGTGTTTTGGCTTTTTCGCGGGACATTGTAAAGGTCCGACACGGATGGATTCGAATGTCATTTCCGTAGACTCGAGTTCCGATTTCGACAACAAGAGCAGATATTTTCATGTCGATACCGCAAAATACAAAACTGTCGTCCCAGCTGATTGCTGGTGTTGATTCAAAGGCTTGTTTTACATGTGTTGTGATCTCCATGGTCTTGTCAGCTGATACAAAGTACTCGTTGTCGCCCTGAAATTTAGTGTTTTTGTGAGTCATGGACCATCAAAAGTGTAATGAAATGGTAGTTAAACTTGGGCAACTTACACATTTATCCATTGAGACAAGAATCAACGATTCTGGATGTAAAGGCCCGAGGCTGTACCACCGTTGCTCTTCTTTCCATTTCAAGTTTTGTTTGGCTACATTGTGGATCTACAAAGTAAAATTTTGAAGCTTAAATTTTCCTTCAGTCAGTTAAACTATTTCAAAGTTCTCTTGTTTATACTCACGGAAGCCGACTCTGGCAATCTACTTTCAAGAATTTCCAAAACGTCCTTCAACCGGTTATCCACTGATTCAAACTCCATTTTCGTCTTGAAAATCACCGAATTCAGATGTTGATTCTCCTGGTTTCGCACAATATTTAATACTAAAGCTTCTGCAGTTGCTGCAAACTACTTCTAGACAAACATTGACGGTTCTTTAACCCAAGGTCGTATCTTATCAAACTTGATTTAATTGAGGTCATCTGTCAACTTTCAGAATAGAACGTGCCACAAGACATCTTTACAAAGTTTTCTTCAAACACACATCACCACGCAGTCTTCTGATACAGAATTGAATCTGCCAGGATTCCATAATCTACAAAACCCAATCTCTTTTGAAACGCCATTGACACTTGGTTTCTCGTCTCAACAACGCAACAGGGTACCAGCCCAGTTTCAGCACACTTTTTGATGAGCAACTTCATTGCAGCTTGGGCGTACTTGTTCCCTCGATGTTCTTTCAAAGTGTATAGAAGACCAATGGCGCCATGAGCATGAAGTCCTACGCCGCAGACTATTTCGTCGTTGACAAAGACACCGGCGGTTGGATTTCTGTAGACGATTTTCTCCATGTGATCTAAGCCTTCTTCAGAGGCATATTTCCAGGTGTCTTGGAAGAACTCGAGGCCGTCGGGACCGGAAATTGAGCCGAGAGTCACGGTTTCTCCAAAGTCTGGGCTGGAAGTTGCGAAAAGTTGATTAATTCGTTGATGTTTTCAACAAAGAGTTTAGCAGAAATTAGTGTTACTTGATTTCAAGGTTTTTAGCATCTTCAACAGGGAAAGTGAAGATTGTAGACGGGTGAATTCCAATATCGTTGCCATAATGGCGAGTACTGATTTCGGAGATTAGAGAGGACATTTTCAGGTCTAAACAGATGAAAACGTGGGTATCGTTCCAATCAATGGCTTTCGTTTTGATGAAAGCGTCTTTGATTTCATTGGTGACTTCCATGTTCTTGTGGGTTGAGATTAGGATTTCAACGTTGAAGTCCTAGGAGAAAGTTCGGAATCTTACAGCACTGTGTCATTAATTCTTTGAACGAGAAAGTAGTTCTCGGTTTACTTACGCTTCTGTCTGTAGAAACGAGGATCACTGAGGTTGGAGAAAGTTCTCCGAGACTGTACCAACGTTGGATGTCTTTCCATTTTGGATTCAGCTTGGCAGTGTTGTAGATCTGTAGAAACAGTCATTTTTCAGAGATCGAGGGTTTTGAGAAATAAAGAGCCTAAAGCTGTACAAATTTACAAATCCAGAATCCGGTAGCCGTTGTTCAAGAATCGGTAGGATGTCCTTGGCGACATCTATCACTGGGATGAAGTCCATGGCTTGAAACAGCTCGGCCAGGGACAATGTTCAATTTCAAGTTCTATTTATGCATTGAATCCTACATGTATGATGAGTGAAGAGCTTTAAAGAGAGTCTTGCCATTCTACAGTAAAGTGAGTGAGACAAGAATTGAAACTGTGTAGCAATCTAACGAAGAGTGCTTTTGACCTTTTTGATAAGAGACTAGATAACGGCGATAGCCTCAACAGCTGCAAATCTATACAATGTAGCTCTAATGCACTTCGTATGTCCGTTTTCAACTGAAATATCTTTTATTGCTAACGAATCAGCGTACAGTAATCCCGCACAGCTTGAATTGTTTCACTAGCTTTAAACTCACTCAATTTCATAGGTTTCAAGGAACAGCCATGATTATCATTAATAAGAAAAATCAGTCAAAATATAACTTCATGCGAAAAATACTGAACGAAGTTCATAGTTTGGCTTCACGAGAGAAATAGACTCGTAGACAGGGTTAGCACCAAAACAGTACATTTACTGCTCCAGCAGTTTTTGAACTTCCGACTCGATGTCCTAGACAAAGAAATTCATTCAGTTACAACCTTGAAAAACTGGAATTCGCTGCAGGTGACATAAACAGAAATTACCTTGGGATTAGTGCTTGGTCCATACCGGCGGATGACATTTCCTTGTTTGTCAATCAAGAATTTGGTGAAGTTCCACTTGATGGCGTCCAACAGGAACCCGCCCTGCAAATCATGGAACAGCGTTAGCTCACTCAGCATATTTAAATGTATCACTGATCTACAGCTGCTACTACATGCACTGAATGACATTGAATCTTTACCTGCTTCGACTTCATATACACCCACAACGGGTGAGTTCCAGAACCATTGACTTCAATCTTCTTGGCCAGGTCAAAAGTGCCCTTGAACCGGGAACAAACCGCCTCCTTGATTTCAGCTTCAGTGCCTGGCTCTTGACCTAGGAACTGATTGCAAGGGAAGCCCAGGATAGAAAGTCCTTTATCTTTGTAGGTGTCGTACATTTCCTGAAGCTGCTCATAGTGGCCTTTCGTGTATCCGCAGTTGGTAGCGACGTTGACAACAATTAGCACTCGTCCCCTACACAAAATATCATCAAACAATGTACATAAGAATCTTGAGATCTATGAACCAAATCTGATTTTCTTGATGGAATTGTAATTCTCTTACTCATAGCGTTTCATCGACTGCTCGACGCCATCAATGTCAGTGTAGCTGAATGCATAGACGTTTTCTGCCTCAGAAGTCTGCAAGTATGCAAGATCAACCAATTAATTTTCAACTTGTCAGAAATCCAAATGGTACCGGTAATTACTTGATCTTTTGAAATTCAAAATTTACCATTGCGACAGTAGGTTCGGGGAGTACGTGAATCCAATTCGAGTAAAGTACCGAAGTAGCAATCGCAAGTAATACACTGGTCAGAAAGAGCTTCTTGACTGAAGTATTTCCTGCAAAAACATGAAACACTTCATTAAGTGACGTGACCTTGAATTAAACCCAT
Organism: Sphaeridia pumilis; assembly: GCA_034698345.1. Classification (NCBI taxonomy): domain Eukaryota; kingdom Metazoa; phylum Arthropoda; class Collembola; order Symphypleona; family Sminthurididae; genus Sphaeridia; species Sphaeridia pumilis. Next base: position 18,933 of record JAQGBJ010001439.1, on the reverse strand, counting down.
GATGTTGCTCACAATGACCATTGCGTCAACATGACCAAAAAACTTTAAGCTATCTGATTGACAAACAAACAACTGAAAACGTTCAAACTTAATGTTTAATTAAAAGTTAAAATTTACCTGCAGCGATTTGATCCACAACTCCGAATACCATTTAAAGGACGATGGAAAAATTATTTTCTCAATTTCGCAGACTTTCACAAATGATGGGATTCCAGCCGCAACTGCCGTAATCATAGAGCAAACGACAACGACAGATCAATAACATTTACTCTATGGCTGATTCGGTCAGTATTCGCCGCGCAGCTTCAAATGTTGTAGTCCACATGTGCGGTTCTGAATGTTTTGTTTTTGTGTCGGAAATTCGCGAATTTTTACGAAAACTGAAATTTTGGATGATCTTATTGATACCGGACGGCAATATTTTAAAGGTAAAATTAACAAACTATAACACTGAAAACTGCACTCTACTTGAATTTACATTCTGGAACTGGAGTTGTCATTAATTTCCAATGTTTTGATTCTATTTGCAGCCGATTGTTAAGTGCCTGACGATCTACCGAGAAAATTCAGAATGCAAGCGGGTGCTTCAAGGGTCTTGAGAGCTGGATCCAGCCTGTTGAACGTCCTGAAGCCGTCAGTTACAGTAGTTGATAGTCTAACGCCATACATTGGCATTGGCGGGGTCCGGCACAAACGACAACAATACAACAACAAAGTTACAAAAGCAGTTCATCCGGAGGGTGTTGAACACCATGGCTTTACTTATTACCCTCGGTGAGTTTTCAGTAGAGAAATGTGATGAACAGAAACTAGAAACATTACATGTTCAGATGTACTCAGTCTCGTTAGGGCATTTAGAAATTGGGGAGGGCCAGAAGGATCCAGTCAGTTTTTCTCTCATGTTTTCCCAATTCCAGTGAGATCTTCGAATTTTCGACATGTTGTAGATAGACTTTCTCGCGAGAACATCAAGGTAGCCATCCTTGTTGAAAGTATACCAAGCTACTATAATTAGTACAACTGTAAAAATGCCTGCTGCTAGAAACCGCACAGGCAAAGTTGTGGTCAGATATGGAACCGCTTCAGCTCTTTCGGGTTGTGGATAATCGCCCCTGCCAGTGTCGGAGGTTGGGAGGTCTTCTTGTGTTCGTCTTCGAACTGACTTGGATGACTCGAGTAGGTCTTTCAGGTTTGCAAAATTTTCGTCACTGAAAACCGGAGAATGAATCGAGATCTTTGTACATGAACGAGATTATTGCTAGACAGGGAATACTTACCGTATTTGTTCTTGTTGCCTGTATGCAAGTTTCAAAATATTCTGAATGTAGGGTTTTGGTTTTGGAGTTGATTGGGGGATTGTTGTTGAAAAAAGACTAAGGGTTTTTCGCGCTTGCATAATAATGACATTTTCTTATTTAAGTTCTCTGCATTTGAAAGTAACGTTCGGATTTTGTTTCCATAGACACCCAGATGAGCAAGATCCTCCTCATGAAGCGTCCAAGCTACTTATGGTGAAGCTAATCAAGTCAATGACGGGCCATCCCCATTGGGAAAAGTACATGGTTCACAGTTTGGGCATGAAGAAAGTAAGTTGGTTCTTTTATCGATATCATAATCGACCTCTGTTACCACTTTCAAAGTTACATTGCAGCGTTACTGTTTTTCAGCGTGGGGATGTGATCATCGTTAAGAACTCGCCAGAAAGCAACCAAAAACTATACAGAATCAAGCACGTTATCGAGATACACCCTATCACTTTCCCATATGGTGAACCAACTGAACCTGGGCAAGGTTTCTTGGACGATCACGGCCGCTACATAAACTACAATTTAATAGGGAATCAACCGGAAGAGGAGGTTCAGACTAATTATGAAAAGTTCATCAAAAAGAGCGTAGATGGTGAAACTGTCAGAATTAGGTCTAGGTTGAGGTGGCTTGGAAGGTGGGAAGTCATATAGATCAGTGTAATTTAAGCAAGTGTTAGTGAGTCGAGTAAACTTTGACTTTTTAAGCACATTCATTGCATGAATCCGTCATTGGCACTGTAATCCAGATTCTAATTCTAATTATGTTCTTAAGGATCGGGGTCATCACAAAATCCCCAAGTATGATAGCAAGATTCAGGCACCAAGGTATCTGCTTGAATCCCTCGTTGTACCATGCGTTCTCGATGGTGAATGAGCCTAGGATATGCGAATCTTGTCCTGGTCACTGGAGGGTTCGACCATAATCGTTCGGCGTAAGCAGAACCCCGAGGCCAGAGTTTCATTTCCATGTTTGAAATGTCAGACTACGAGATTCCAAACCAATTTTTCAGATTCAAGCCCTTTCAATCATTACGTATTTTCTTGACATCATTTACGTACCTTCTCAGCCCAAAGGGTCGCTTCACCACCCAGTAGCTTCCCAGTAGCCAGCAGGTTCTCCGCTTCAGCTTCTCCAACCAAGTTCTTTGTCATTCCGAGGATATCGTTTTCATATATATTCTGCGTTGAAATACATAGATTCATTTTGCGGCTGTTTTGTAAAGTTCTACTATTTGATCAAGTTATACCTGCCAGCTCTTCAATGTAGCCTTGTTCTGAGTACCTCGCCATGCCCCAAAACCATGGTCGAGATAAACTGTATCGTTATTCGAGAAAAATACCGTGTAATTCTCCCTCAGAAGTTGGCCAATTACAGAATCGTTGGCTAGAAAAACAAAAGGGAATGTTTTCAAAGCCTTCAGAATTTTCATAGTTTGCCCAGTTTGCCGTCTTACATTGGCTCCAAACTTGTATGATGTAATGTTTGGGGTCCAAGAATGTTCTTCCTTTAGCAGTATCCGTCATTTCCGAAGTCCAGACGATTGGCGTTATGGGTCCAGTAGTAGCTTCCTGAAGTTTCTTCCAAGCTGCAAAGCAAATCAAGAATGGTTAATTCCGGTCTTCTAAACACGACAAGAGTTTCATGTTTCGGAGTTACCTGTTTCCTGATAAATCCCCCAAAGGTCCAACATCTCCGCATTATTTGATTCCAACCAAGCCATAATCTCATTCGAAGACTGCCAACACTTGTAGGAAATTTCGTCACCGCCCATGTGAAAAATATCTCGATCAAAGACATCCAAAAAGTCTTTGAACAGCTCCCCAAGGACCATGTACGTGTTGTTATTCAGAGGGTTCAACTGGCCACAAGGTGGTTGGATACAGTAGGACTTGTACGGCTGAGCGTTGATGCAGAGCGAGAGCTCGCCAAGACCTTCCAATGGGCCCCATTGCCACCCGTTTCCTATTTCAGCATTGTTAGCAATCAGTACAGAATTTTTCAAGTTCATCAATCAAAGTTTACGGGCAGCTATATAGCTATTATACCTGCATGAGACGGAGCATCAAGTTCCGGAATGATTTTGATACCTCTGAAGTTGGCGTATTCCACAAGGTCCTTTACGTTTTGCTCAGAGTAGACTTTTTTTGAACTGTGGATACCGTATCTCGTCACCTGTATTTGATCCCATTAGTTTAACTTTTGAAAACATTACGCCGATTTCTTCGATTTCCTGCTTACCTGAGGTACCCTTTTGGACTCAAACGGGAACGAATTACTATCGCTGATGTGCCAATGAAGTATATTCATCTTGTTGTAGCTAAGGCCGTCCACCATACGTTTGAGGTAGTCCATCGGAATGAAGTTTCTAGCGGTGTCCATCGAGAGACCTCGATATCTGAAGGTTGGTGCGTCTTCGAAGGCTATCGACTCTACGATCTGAAGTCATCAAAATTAGTTAGCTGGACATCAACGTGTTTTTGGTTCACAAAGATTTCAAGTCACCTGATAAAGCCCTCGTTCTTCATCAAACGCTACCAACTGCGTCAGAGTCTCGATTCCATGCTTGACGCCGAAATACGTTTCTCCCGTGATCACAACATGTACAGTGGAGTGGCCGTTTGAAGTCTCCTAGGACACGCCATTTCAGAATGTGAAAAATCAAAAGTTTTTCTAGTGTTTCAAGTTTTAAACCTACCGTTTTGATGTCAATCTCGTAGGACTCATCAACACCAAGGACAAACTTGAACACATCAGAAGCGACATCTAATGTCACTTTCACCAAGTTGGAAGATGTACCACTTTCACCGCTGTAGTCTTTTCGCATCTATAGACCAAATGGATCCAGTAAAAATTCAAGGAAATTTTCAAAATCTTTTCAACATTTACAGTTGTACGTACAGCTAAAAGATGTTCAAGTCCAATTTCAGTTGTTCTTTGAAGCCAATTTTGCAACTGCTCCGTTGGGGCCATGACTGTGTCCAGGAGAAAGCCCGTGAGTTCAAAGGGAACTGTTCCTCCTTGGCGGTAAATCTGTAATAGCAAAATATTTTGTACAGATTTTCATTTTAGAAAACATCATTTTACATTGTTTGTAGATCTTACCTGTCCACTCGGATAAGGCCACAGAGATCCATAATCTCCGCATGTCAGGATGCAAACGCCCAGAGGAGTCCTTAAACCGTTGATCTTGTTCCAGTCCTGGCGTTCACAAGCTGGACCATCCATCGTGTCTTCCACACAGGAATAGGTCCATGGCGAGTCCCTAAAAATCCATAATGTTTCAGAGTTTTGGATTGAACTTACAGCGATTTGTCACAACTAAACATCACACTTCTCACCATTCATAGCCGAAACAGGTGCCGCAAAATCCAGCGACCAAAAGCAAGCTCAAGCTTACTGAAATTCGCATTTCGGCCTTTGCAAGGTTTCCAGGAAAATTTTGCGAAGACAGCCTTTCAAAATACTGTCGTTGTGTCTACAAACTGATATCAATGCTTTTAGGCAAAAGTCATATTGTTTGTGACAACAACATACCAAAAACACTTGACAGTCGGATTTCCCATTATCATCCCATCAGATTATCCATCACTTGACTTACATCAATTGCAATAGATGAGTTGAAGCTATACAGCGCTCTCAATCCTGCTCATTTTCCGCTTCATCGTCCATTTTACTTCCATTTAGCATTAGAATACAGTATTTAAGTAACGTACTTGACAACAAACTGAACAAAGTTTGCCGAATTCGTGTTAAATGTAAATATAACGAGAACGGAAATAACAATCCAAAAATCAGATCAACAAATGTAAAGTGTATGTATCGTTCCAACGGAATTCGTCAATATGTGGCAACAAAACAAAAATAGTACAACTATCCCTGCCTGATAAACGTGGCAAATACAGACAAAAATGTTTACAACGTTATCGTACATGAATCACACTTATTGACCGACAGACAACCTCAAGTATAAATCTTGACCAGAATATTCAGCACTATTAGAAATCCTGCATAATACAATAATAGCAATTTTTTTCAATGTGCTCATTGAGGAACATTGAGTAGAGGAACAACAACATTTAGAGCAGTCCTTTAACACCAAGAGATACTGCAGAAATCGCCTAATCTCATACCTTCTTGTTTTCCAGCATAGCATAAATAAATCTTTGGGCTAGATAAACACTACTGATTACACTAGATCCATCAATCTTTTAGTAAGTCTATACAATACGATAGAATCGTTGACATTCGACTTCATGGCATTATTATATATACAACAGCCTTTTGAATATTTCTACAACAGTACTGTACAACGTCGATTTTATAGCGTCAGCTATCTTAAACATATAAACGTTAATCATTCGGCGCATCCGGTGAAATCTACACCGACCGGTTCAACTTTCTTCAATTTTCTTAACGTTCGCTTTTAACGGAATGTAACGCTGAGCTTGATGCGATTACTCACTAGCATCTTCCTGGGTAACATAATAGGAACATCATACGGCGCCTGTAATCACAAAGTTCAGAATTAGTTAAAATCGGATTTTAAAATCTCATTTTTAAGACCAAAAAGAAAGAACATACCCATCACCAGAAGAGAAAAAGGTTGGAAATTTAAAGATGAAGAGACGAAATCATTGAGATTATTGCGTTTGGCTTTGCCTTTGACTAATCTATTTCCCTCTTTTGAAGTAACTACAAGGGGAAAGTCATGAGACCTTCGTTGTTTCTAGTTAGAACACCTGATGCTGCTATGATATACGATATACTTATTACTGTATACGCAAAGTAAGAGCACATTTAGATGATGATGCTAAATATCACGTTTGTTCTATCTACAAGCAACAGTTTCGTCTAGCAGCCTGCAAGTTGAAATCCTAATCCATTATTCACTACACCCTATTTTTAAAACTACAAGAAGCACTTAAAAGTTTAAAGGCAGCCGAAGCGTTGATAAGTTTTACAGAGACTTTAGAGACTAAAGTTAATGTGGATATTGCTGATGACTGTAGGGAAACTCGAAGAATCGTTTCCTGGTTGGTTCGGGCGTGAAGAAGAGTCTCGAGCAAAAATACCTTCGAAGAGGTGGTGGCGGTGGTTCAGGTGGAGATGGAGTTCCTCCATTTGACATTGAAGAGATTCCCATAGGGCTTGAACCGTTTCCGCCGCTGCTGGAGCTGCTACTTGTAGTAAGCGAAGGTGTCCGAAAACCGTCTGATCCGGAACCTATTCGGCTGCGTCTAAGAATCAAACTTGGTATTCAGTTATGTGACTTACAAGAACGATAGAGTTTATTTACGACGAGAAAGAAAACGAGAACCAAAAACATGCGTGTAACAATGTAGGAACTAATAAAAGGTATAGACTGGATTCGGATAGTAATGAGTAAAGAAGGTTATCTATGTACCATAATAACAACAAAATACATAGGTACGAACCTAACTAAAAATGCTCTACTATGAATCTTTTGGTGATAAATATGAATTAAAAGGAACAATCATGCCGAACATGCAGAAAGAGTAACTTCCAAACGGAATAAAATAACTTAAGAATAGAACGAAACAAAATATTGTGACCTAGTAGAGTTCATTCAAACTCATTTTTCAGTACAAACAAAAACAGAAAAGAAAGAAGGTACATCATTTCTAGCGAAAATTTCGCATTTTCGCATTCCAGTAGAAGGTCGGCATTCTCAAGGGATAACATGCGAACTGTTTGACGAGGATATTCTCACCTTGGAGGAGGTTCTGGTGGAAGACTTGCGTTTGGGCTTGGACTACCCGGTGTTGATGGTGTTCTTGAAAAAGAATTCGGTTCTGACAATAACCTATCAAGGTTAGACCTATTCCTCTCAGGTAGCTTAAATGTTTCGTATCTTCCTTCTCGTACTGAGCTAGGACTAGGGCTATTAGCACTTGACGAGCCGGTAGAACCAACAGACGGTGAAGGTCGCATTTGCCTGCCTGACCCTGTTGCACGACTCAAACTTGAAGGAGCAACCTTTCTTGGTGGAGCACACCAAACGTCTAACCAAACTTTGGTTTCCATAGCCTTGGGTTTCTGTTCGTGAAACTTGATGAATTCGTGATCCAAAAGTTGCTTGTATTTGGGGCGCTCTCGATAATTCTTCTTCAAGCAGAAGTTGATGAAGGAACGGAACTCACTCGAGAAGTTCTGATTTTCTGGCAAAGACGGTGGAGCATCGTTGACTATTCTCGATAAAACTTCAAAGTCTGTATTGCAATTCTCGTAAGGAAACTTCCCTATTGCCAGCTCAACCAATGTAATTCCCAAGCTCCAAACGTCAGCACGGATATCGTAGTTCGGTTTCATCGGGTCTGGTGGCTCTATTCGCTCAGGCTGTTGAAATGAAGACATGTTACCAAAATCTCCTTGGATTCCCATATTTACTGACCTTATTTTAAAAAACTTACGGCCATGTACGCAGTACAACCAGCATTCCTTGTTTGTGCTTTTGAGTCCACAAGACGACCAGAAATGCCAAAATCACACAACTTGACGTTTCCATGAGAATCCAGCAGGATATTGGACGGTTTCACATCACGATGAATGATATTATGCTTATCCTTGAGGTAATCCAACGCTTTCACCGTTGATACAGCAACTTTTCCAATCACATTTTCCGGAATGGGCTTCTTAATGTTCCTTAACAACTTGTCCAAGCAAGTTTCCATCAACTCCATGCATATCCATACTTCGGAATCTGTGATGAAGCTTCCCAAATACTTCACTATGTACTCGCAGTCGCAATTAAGTACCGTCTGTAGGTCCATCATGATCCGTTTGTTCTCGTCTTTGCTTCTTCTCATTTGCTGCAAAAAATATATAATTCATCAAAATCAAAATACATCTACGTACAATCTAATTGACTTTCGACGAATCAATACCGCCGTCATAACACATACCTTTACAGCAATATTGCGATCTGAAGGCTTATGTAACATCTTCACCACATGTCCACAAGTTCCGTTTCCTAACGGACCCAGGGGCTGTAGGTCTTGGGTATCAGTCTTGTACACCTATGGGACAAAATTTTATGAATTTCGTCTAACTTTCTCTGAATCCGAAGCAATCCAATTGCACCCCATGAGAGACAAGACAATGGATATAATCATTCAAAGAAGACACTTACCACTCCATCGATAGTTATATTGCCAGTATTCCCCATCACATCTCTAAAATCAGTTTCTCCTGCGTACGTCTCTGGTCGCCGAGGAATTGGAAGATTCAACCCTATCCCAGGTCTTTGTCGTTGTGGTCCAGGAGAGCCAAAATTTACTAGAAAACAAACCACAAAACTGAAAATCTCCTCAACATCCCCTAGTTACAACCTCACTTTGATTATCAACTTACTAGTTGGCCTTTGAGGCCTTGGTGGAGGCTGGTTCATCGGATGCGCAGCCATCTTCGAGTCCTTAACTAGAATTCAATCACGGTCCACCACTGATCAAGTAGCATCAATCTCCTCTAATACCTCTAATTGCACTCAAGACCTAGAAAACAAAAAACATTTATTACCTCGATGCATAACAACAATTCCAGCAATCCAACTGAAGTTGACAAATTCTACTTACCAACGAAGGTCTCCAATATACAGATGAACTTAATTTACTTCGTCCATACTGCTCCAACGTCTTACGCTTCTTCAAACCCTGAAAATACAACGTAAATTAAAAAATGTAATTCAAGTTACGCCAACGCTATACATTCACTCTTCAGTCTTATTTTCTCCGTTAATCCCAGCATCACATAATCACATAAAGTAAAACAAGATTTCTTAGAATGTCAACAATATTGAAACTCACCTGAATCAACCTAACTTGTACCTAAAAAGCCTTCCCATACCCCCAAGAACATTAAGTGTTACTTTAGCAAACAATAATTTACACCTTTAACATTTCAAACATTGAAATTAACTTTAATGTCACTCGTCCGTCGCAATTAATTAAAGTAAGATTAACTTTCAGCTGCTGCGGGCGGACGATGCGACAGAATTCAAGCCTTCCCGCTCTCTTGAGTATTTATTGACGTCATAAGTAGGACAAAAGAAAACCTTATATTCCATGTTACACTCTATGCTCGTAAGATGTCACTCTATGCTCCTTGTTCGTTTTCAAGCTTTGTTTACAGACAACGATATGTTCGTTGTCGTTCGCCTCTGGAATCAACGAATTTCAGGCCTTATCGTTTTTTACAACCGTTTTTCAGTTGCAATTAATTAGCAAAATTTAGCGGTAATTTTTCATTAACTTTCCATCAAAACTACTAATATAGGTTTTGGTTTTCAGTTTTCACTCAAATCCCGCCAATTCTAGAGCTTTGCATCGTCTTATTAGAATGTATCCAAATCAGCTAATTCTCTAGACGAATTGTTCACCAAAGATCTCAAGCAAAGCTTACGTAAAGTCAAGATAGCCGATTCTGTATGTTTTGATTTTATGTTTTGGAAAGTCAAGAAGTTTTTCTTATATTGAAGCCATTACAAAAGTGTAATATTTTCTTGCTTTTGGTGCTGAAAATTGGTTAAAGTTCTCACTTTCGGTAGTCAGTAGTGTAAATGGTGCTAAAATACTTTCAAGTCAAAGAAACGTTGTTGAAATGTCGTTAGAAGTCACCAGTCGAGGTGTTTTGGAAATCACAGCAAAAGTTCGAACCAACATGAAAATCAACAAAGAATCCTTGTCTTTCCTTGAAGAGGTCACGACTCAACAACAAATAGTTTCCCGCCTCGTCCAAAAGGTCAAGCAAGTGGACAACTACTGTTCGGAATGGACCGATGTGCTCATCGAAGCTGGCCGCAAGGAAGTGGAGTGCCGTCAAGCTGCCATCGACGTCAAACAGCGAAGCAACGACTTTTTTCAACACCTGAAGCGTCTTGAAGCAGTTGTCCTGGTGATGTTGTACAAGGTGCCGATATCAGTCAAGATCGAGAACCAAAACCTGTTGGATCTGGAACAAGCAGCCCTTCAAGGATACAAAGTTTGCCATGGAATCTACGTCCAGATGTTGTCACATGCTCACCGATTGCTGGAAAAATGTCAAGATTATCGCAAATGCAGTGATGAAGTTGAACAAGTTGTTGATGAAGTCAAGAGTCTGAAAGAAGAAATGCTTACGTGGATCGAGGATGAAATGGATATGATGAAGACGAATGCCAAAGTCATTTCAGGTAATCAAAACATCCCAATGTCGGTGATCAGCTTGTTACGTATTCAATCTCATCAAAAGTTTATCAGTTGATAACAAACCTTTTCTCTTTGTTTTCCAGTAGACCTCATCCAAATCAAAGGATCTGAAGAACTCAGTGCTAAACTCACCCGCCATGTCGAAGCACGCACCAACACCTCTGCCAAGTTTGAAAAGCTAGTCAATGTCCGGTTGGAGCAGATGCTGGATCAGATGGCCGACTATCTAGTCGATGTTTGTTGAATCTACTAGGAAACTTTAGTGCAATAGTTCAAGTTTGTACATTCCGTCAGTCGCAGCACTACCTGAACGATATGTGTTTGATCGCTCAATAGATGTTAGATTTCAGAACTAGGTTCTGGTGCTAATGAGATTAGTTTACCTTTGTTCAAGTCATTTTTTAGATTTTTCGGTATTGTAGTATCACAGCCAACAGTTGTAGACGCTTATTGTTCAATCAATCAACACACATGTACTGATTTTTCCGCTATGGTTATAAAGTATAAACTTTTGTTGTCGTTCCCAGAAGCCTTTTGTGTAGTTCCACGTCCTTGAACTCTGAGCAGGCCATAAGATAAGTTCAGCAGGAAACAACAACTAGACTTTATCATCAATTTGTGCAGCTTAAAAACTGCATCTTGTCAGACACATGGTTTTAAATTCAATTCAGCACATTATCTAGTATCGTTCCAAGTCATCAAAAGACGTGACTGCCTCCAGCAAATTTAACCGAATAAGATCAGATTTCACACATCTCTTCGTGATTTCCTCCGAGCGAAAACCCTCTACCTACAGCTGTATCCAAGTCACACTTGAGCAACTTCAACTTCGGGCCCACGAACCAAGACCCAAATCTTCATCGTCAGGTCCACAATCTCGTTCCGAAGCTCTTGAAGACACAGACTTGTGATAGTGGACAATTAATACCTTCACGCATATCTCATTTTCGCACTTTTGTTGTAGTATCCATCGTCGTTCTTCTCCAATGCCCGTAAACCACCTGCTGCTTTATCAGAACCGATGCGTTAAAAAGCAACGTTTTCAAGGTTCTTCCTCCTCTTGTCTCGAGCATCAAAAGCTATACAGGTCCGACAGTCTACTCTGAGCAATGTATAACGAATTCTAAAAAAGCCTGAATATAAAGACCCACAACAAATTTTTATATTTGTTACGCCATCATCCTCCGTTAGTTTCGCTTGTTTCAGTCAGACTCATCGAGAAGAAGAATATTTCTGTCTGTCTCATGCAATTTAGCTCGGTTTTAATTGAACTTGTCGGCTTCAACCGCGGCCTCCCACCGCATATTATCCTTCGTTACACATTAATTCCACTTCTTCCGGTTCATCATTCACGTAATACGTAATTAGGAGCATTGTAAATTGTAATGATGATAAATATACACAAAAATCCGTCTGTTGAAAGCACCGTAATTTTATAAATGGTCTCATTCAACTCTCCTGGTTGGTGAAGCAAGAAGGAGAAAAAATGGAAGGAGAGGCGTAGGCGTGTAGACGTGAGGATTCACCGCTTTTTTTGTAAACCAGTGAAAAAATGCGAAAGAGCAAAAGTAGTAATTAAAACAGTATCTGAACTCTACCGTTCTTTAGAATGCTCGCAAATCTGGCTTGAGTCGTCAGTTAACGAAACGAAAAGCTAGCGATGTGGGAAAAATTAAGCTTGTGAAAAAGACGACATGCAATCATTGAATTTCTTATTAGCCATGTCAATTATAAAGCTACAATTGTTTTTTCTCCATAAAAATTCATGTGAATAGTCAAACAATTACAAGTGCTTTCACTTTCTCTTGAACAACCTTGATTTTTATTCGCCGTTCATCCTGCAAATATTATACACGACAAACTATTAGAAACGCTGCAGGCAAAACTATTTGCACTTTTGCTCTCGTATAATTCCCGCAGTTGATACGGAATTTTTTGAAAAGTTGCCAAATCAAAACTATAGTAAGACAGCGCTGCCATTGTGTGAGAACTGAATATTATGTATAATGAAGCTTGTTGTTCTTCTGATGAGTTTAATATTAATGCTTACATAATCAAAGGTTCACCAAGGCTGTTTCATGAGCGTCTTATTTAATCCCACTACAACAAACAGCCTCCAAGCGAAACCTGAGAGAATATTATATACCTGACATCTCTCTCTTTCAGCCGACGCTTTCTTTATACAGTGCCTTTACGGTATAATCGTATCAAAAATTGTATCATTCACTCACAGACCTCTGGAGGTACCACAACTGGTCTCAGTGAGCGCCGGTTTCGGAAGTACATTTGTTTTTACTTGCAGTTATATTATCAGCCTTCAGGATCGTTTGACAAATTGGAAACTTTCCATCATCTGAATCAGCAAGATTGCTTGGGTGTCTTTGCTCTTGTCATTGGCCAAGTTGAGACATTTGCAAAGTTGCACTACAGTAACTGAGCGAGTGTGAGTGCTTCGGCTCGGTCCTATAAATAAAGCCCTTGTCGGCAAAATCCACCAAGGGTATTTCAATCGTCTTAAATATATTTGACGGATCTTGTTGCTGGCGTCTTGAACAAGCAGTGCTATGATCATTGTTGATATAAATGACCAACAAGACGACGACAAGTCAAGTGTGCAATTGGCATGATTGCTCTCATAAAAGTTTGTTTTGTTTAAACGGTGCAACTGACTGACCTACTGTTTTAATTTTTATTTGCCTTGACAGTAATTCAGCACAGAAGCGCAGTGCGTCCAGATAAGTGCGTGTCTCCAGCGTTCCAAGCGCCGTCATCATAAACGCTTTATTTGCAGCATCCTTGAACGAGACTTTTTTTGCTTGCTGGAAGAGCGCCAGCGGTGCATGAAACTTGAGCAGAGGTTCAAAAATTCAGTTTGCAGATTGGTTCCTTCAGAGTAGGATCCAAAAGAAGGCCTTAGAACACTTAGAAGCGTGTACCTCAGACTGGGAAAAATTAAGTGGTTTTTAATGACAACAAGTGCTTTGTATCGTATTTACGAAATTATTGTCAAGAAGAAGAAGACGCTTTTGTTGCTCTGATACTTGAAGCGTGTTTCCGGTGTAGCTTACAACAATGAGATAAACAATCAAACGTTATATATTTTTTCGCTCATCTTGGGCTCCTCTTAAGTGATATTTTAAAAAAACAATTAGCTTCAACGTACTGAAGAAGACACTTGAAAAATTTCGATAATGAAGTTGATTACAAGGACCATTGCGGCTCCTGCGCTCATCTTCTTCTTTACATGCTTCTGGTTAACGGCGGTTTCAACGGCGGCGAAGCGCGGTCAAGGGAACAAGAAAGGCGGTGGAGCCTTGAACGCTGCGCTCTCCACCACTTCAAACACGTTGTACAGCGCCGCAACTGCGGGGTCCAGGTTCGCTGGAGCGAGACAGTCGGCAGCTACTAGTAATTAGTAAGGCAGATATATTTTTTGAATCTTGTTTGATCTATCGAAGGCTGGAAAAAAGTATGTTATATTTTTTCCAGCGAATCTCCATGGACATATCGATGTCACCTGGGCGAACACTGCAAAAGACATTTGTACAACCCAAATGCCACAAGCTACCATCACAATGGAGGCGAGACTGGCCGGGTTTCGTTGGACGTTTGCTGGCTCACTTGTGGGCAGTTTGGGGCCATGTGGCCGTATCCGACAGGTCAAGTAAGTATAGGGAAAAATGTACAAAAAATTAACAGAGGCTTTGAACTGGAACTAAATGATATATTCTAGGTCTCGATGGGAAAATCGACGACCAAATTCTACCCTCGAAACGCTAGAGTGACCAACATCGAAGCGCCTCACAAGACCGTTAAGGCTATGATGGGCTACGCTGGAAATATTTTTCTCGATCATTTGTTCAGAGTAAGTTTTTCAAGTCAGAAGTAATTTTGAGAAGGTTTTGTAATTTTTAGTGCAAATTTTTATAATTTTGGCAGATGCATCCAAAATCGGACGGCAATGCTGCATTCCCAGCTTCCTCCGGCGGTAAAAAAATTGAAGCAACAAATATTACAATAAGCCTCAAGGCTGAATCAAGTGATACCAAAATTTCGTTGAATACCAACGAAAAGTACACCCTTAAAATTACATCATTTCAGCAGGTAATAATTTTTTTGCATTTGGCTCTTGGCCAAAAAGACAAGTTAAATTTTAAAATTTTTTAGCCTCGGAACGAACATATCCACATCGAAATATCGGCCCCGACATTTTTCGGAGTTCGACATGCTCTCGAGACACTGACGCAACTCATTGCTTTCGATGAAGAAAACGAATGTTTACGAGTAAGTTTTCGAACCGTTTTTTGCTCGTAATAATTTTTATGTGACAAACTCGTAATGAAAAAAGTGTCAATTATTTTTTTACCTGTACTTTTATATTGAATTCATCGACCTGTTTATTGATACAACTTATATCCAATTGATCCAATATCTGACCATTGATCTCTGACCATATTTTTTCAGATCGTCTCAGAAGCCAGCATTACCGACGAGCCAGCATTCCCATACCGCGGCCTCATGGTCGACACGGGCCGCAACTTTATTCCGATGAACTACCTCAAGCGACTCGTCGATGCCATGTCCTACAACAAACTCAACATGCTTCATTGGCACATTACCGATACAAACTCTTTTCCATTTTACTCCAAGCGAGTTCCACAAGTAAGCATGGCCTTTGCAATGTCAAGACGCTAATTGACGCTGCGCTTCTAGCTCAACCCTGACCTGGTTCCAGTAGATCAGCAGACCTCCAACATAAAAATATATATTTTTTCAGATGACCAAGTATGGAGCTTATTCAGGATCTCAAATCTACACGCCCAAGGAAATCAAGGAACTTGTTCTGTACGCAAGACTTCGGGGAGTCAAAATTATTCCTGAATTGGACGCTCCTGCTCATGCTGGTATTTCTTAATTTTATTTAGCTTGTGGATTCATTGCAAAACGAGAATAAAAAATAAAATTTTCAATTATTTGAACAGGAAACGGATGGCAATGGGGCCCACTGGAAGGCTATGGCGAGCTTGCCATGTGCGTAAACGCTGAGCCCTGGCGAAGCTACTGTGGACAGCCGCCTTGTGGTCAGTTGAACCCGTTGAACAACAACACTTACATGGTCCTTGGAGATCTGTACAAGGATTTGCTGGAAGTCTTCGATCGAGACATTTTTCATATGGGCGGTGACGAAATATTTTTCCAGTGCTGGTACGCCCAGGACGAAATCACCAATTGGCAGGCTGCTGAAAATTCGTTTGATCTCATGGACCTTTGGGGACTGTTTCAGGAACGCGGTGAGTATATTTATACATGATACAAATTCAGAGTTTGATTCAGAATTTTTTTAATTAAAAAGAATTCTTGATTATGGATTCAACAGCTTTGGAACTGCTGAAAGAAGCCAACTACCGCCACCCCATTACGCCGATCGTGTGGACTTCGGACATGACTTCAAGAGCGCGGCATTTTTTGGATCCTTCTCAATACATTATACAGGTTTGGTCATCTGGTAAGTGGAATATTTTTGCAAATTAGACCGCCAAAAATATTTGGCTTTTCGTTAAAAATGGTTTGGTTTCTTATTTTTGCACAGCAAATAGCCACGAAGTCCGAAGTCTCCTGGAGTCCAATTACCGAATAATCATGTCGAACGTGGACGCGCTTTATTTGGACCATGGCTTTGGATCTTGGCTGGGCCGTGAACATTTTTGGCAGTACAAAACATGGCAGGTGAGCAGATTTGAAACATCCTTGTTAATTCTGCATCCAAAATATCTCACGTTCAAAACATATTCACCAGCACGAACTTTTGACTTTTATAGACTTTGTATGATAACGACCTCATCAAAATCGCCCAAGACCATTTTGGAGCCAACGCAACTTCACAAGTACTTCGGCCCGGGCTTATTTTGGGCGCCGAAGCCACATTATGGTCCGAAAAGGTAAAACTGCAACCTTCTGCTCCGCAACTTCAAAACTTGATTAATTTTTCCCCTTCTTTAAACTTCCCGCGTCTACAGGTTGACCAATATAACATGGAAATGAAATTCTGGCCTCGTAGCGCCGCCTTCGCCGAACGCATGTGGTCCAGTCCCAAGTCACGAACGCAAGCTACGTACTCAAGGCTCCTCCACCAGAGGGCGCGCATGGCCAAACGTGGCGTTCACGCCGATAGACTTCAGCCTGAATCTTGCCATACGCTCACTGGATCTTGCAATGACCCGTATAGTCGTATTTAAGCAAAATCAAAGTGTCCCCTTGACCTCATAACTGTGTACATATGTTCGTTAGTTCAAGTCTCGATTAAAATTATCGTGCCTTTTTTGTTGACACACTTGTTGAACGTTTTCTTGATACAGATTCCAGCCAACATATTGTTATAATGATTCACCAGCTTTCATGATCACGTACGTTTTTCCTATGCTATTTAATAACCTGCAATGCCAAATGCATATCTGCAACTGTGCTATCGATTAACGCTCTCAAGCGTTGCTTTTCCAAGTCTCGATCATGTTGCATATATTTTAAAGCTATAAACTTTTATTATGTGGTACTAGGAATTTTATTGCGGTTCATCAACAGCAACTGCTTCTGCCATATCAAGTTTAACTCCAGTAGTAAGTCGTGTTCTTTGAAGCCCTTTGACAGTGTAGTGTCATAAATT
The DNA here is from genome assembly GCA_034698345.1 of Sphaeridia pumilis. Lineage (NCBI taxonomy): Eukaryota > Metazoa > Arthropoda > Collembola > Symphypleona > Sminthurididae > Sphaeridia > Sphaeridia pumilis. The sequence goes on along the minus strand of JAQGBJ010001439.1, from coordinate 1,761 downwards.
TAAGGTGTTTAAATATATATACTTCAACTGACAACTGACAACCGAAACCGCTGTTACAGCCAGTTCCAGTTTCAGCAGTTATAACCGCCAATTGATATCTGTGACTTCAGTTCAACAAGAAACGTTAAGTGCAAGTGGCGATACGTCAACTTCGGATGTCGGTTTGTGGTTTCAACCGCCGTTAATATATCATCGATACTGCTGTAAATAATATTTCCAGCCTTGCTTCGTCATAGAATTTCAAACAGATTCCAAGTGCACTTGAGTCCATTAATACATCGAATGTCAACCGGTAAAAATAATATATTTGATGCATATTTAAAAATCTCTCTCTGTTTACATTGGTTTGGTGGGGCACTCGAAAAATGTGAATTTGCTGAACGGTACTTAACATTCGTTTATCAAGCATCATTTACAGCTGTGCAAATTAAATTAGGATTCGATCAGTTGTATTTTTGTCCCAAGTCAAAAAGTCCAACTTGTGTCAGTTAATATAATACGGTAATTTTTTGTGTGGCTAGTTTTTTCACAAATTGCAACACCAGCCCCAATATTTGTGTGGTGAAGTGACCGTGCCAATTTTTTGCCAATTTTTCGCCAATTCGTACTCACGAAACCGTATCATCAAAACATGTTGTTGTCCGCAATGTTTATTTGACTGTGAATCAAAATCAAAATTTTGTACGGCTGTGTAAGTTGTTGAAATTGCACTTCTTCCGCCTCCGCCGCTGTCATCCTTCTTGTTCTGGTTCACTAATATTTTCCCTTCTTTCCGCCCTTGTTCCTTTTGCTGCTCAAATCACATTGTATTCACAGTATCAGCCGGATTGTAAATAGCTTTTGACGAAAATACAATACACTTGCTTGCTATATACACGTAAACTTCGTGGATGAGGCTCGATTAGGATTGCGAAGACGACGTTGTCGACATGCTCTTCTTCTTTTCCTCATATCCTGTCTGTGCTTTACCTTTTTACACGTTTTACCTGTTGCAGCATTGTTATCTGACTGACTGAGAAGAAGGCCTGATTTCAGAGTAATTTCGACTTGAGTAAGCAGGCAGGCGGGCAATTTAAGCAGATTTTTCGTGGCAACCACGACCAAGCAATAAGGCATAACAGCAGATGCATTTTGGTGACGGAAACCGACCCAATTTTACATCCCGCGCTTCAAGCGTTCAACTTGTACGTCTTTTAGCCAGAGGCGCTCCTTCCTTACAATGACAAGTTGGCAGACTCCCCTGTTGCTCGTTTCGCTAAAAATGTCATTGTAGGATCGGAACAAGGGACAGTTGGTTGTTTCACAGGCTTCGAGTCACACTACGAAATTTTTGACAGCTTAACAATAATATAAAATATAACCCATCGTGTTTTTAAAGTTCATTTTTGTTCATTACCGAAAACTGTATTTAATGCAGCCAAGGAACTAACTCCTCGTTGCATCGTGCAGCAGGGCGCGGGGCATTCTGCAAAACCTCGCAGTGCTTCGTTTACGTCCGCACTCTTGGAAAACACTCCATCCAGCTCTCGCGTTACTCATCATCCCTTCCATTGGCTTGGCGCATATGAACAGGAAGTGAATATGGCCAATTAGCTCAGGTAAACAATGTTGACAAGACTCGACTTTACTATACATTAATGTACATGACATTTTTTATTTTGCAATTACTTTTCCGTATCTTGAGCAACTTTTGCTAATCTCAAACCCATCACTCAACACAGCAACGACGACACAATTCCCTCTCGATCCATCCTATGATAG